>PVLA01015456.1:0-25214 GCA_004027455.1 Hydrochoerus hydrochaeris
CCTGGATGCCTGCAGGAGGAAGAGATGTGTGAGGCTATTATGCCGCTCCCTACATTGTTTCCCTTATCACTTATGGGAGTATGGCAGTTCCTGTGAGGACAGCGCCTGTCTTAGGTCAAGGACTCTTCATATGAACCCAACCAGGCCTTACCCGTCATGGGCCTGCAGGACAGCAATTGGTCCTGTGCCTGTCTTAGGCAGCTGGTGGCATAACATATATGTCCTAGTTGCCCGTCTTTGGCTGCCTGTAGGACAGCGCCTGTCTTGTGTCAAGGACTCTTCATATGAACCCAACCAGGCCTTACCCGTCATGGGCCTGCAGGACAGCAATAGGTCCTGTGCCTGTCTTAGGCGGCCGGTGGTGTAACATATGTGTCCTAGTTGCCCGTCTTTGGCTGCCTTTCCAGTGTCTCAGGGCAGTTGTCTCACAGGAACCCCGCAAATCCTCCTCCATGAGCTCTCCCATTTAAAGCCTCTGTATAAACTCTCTCATACTACTCACAGAAGGCAAAACCCCACAATCAGTCCTCACAAAGGGGTTATCTAGAGGGCCTCCAGCAACCCCCCTGGAGTCTCCACCCTTGACTCCATATTGAGCATTACATAAAAACATACACATGTGAACTACACAAATTACAATTATCAGTACAAAACATTCCAAGATCCCCGCGCCCAATTCCCACATGCGGTGTCCTTTTCCTGGAGAAGCAATTGTCACAAGGCGTGGATGGACTAGGACGCAGCTTGGACAGAAAAGGGCGCTGCACATGTTTATTAATATGTAGAGATAGCAAGGTTCATACTGGTTCAGGGTACTCATACTGACTGGTTCAGGGCTCTTGTCTGTTTAAAAGTTGTAGTTTATTCTGAAAGCTAAGAAATCCAACTGAATGATTATTCTATGTCTATAGCACATTAACAACTAGGAATTAGATAAAAAGAAAAAGGCTAATTGGAAACCTGGTTTCTTTTTTTTTTTTTTGTACTGGGGGCCAAGCAGGCACTTGTAGGCCACTGCAACCTGGTTACTCTTTACAACTAATTGCTTAATGAGTCCTCAGTAGCCCCTTATTTTATATTGTTTTTATTAACTTAACATGTATAGTTGTTTCATGTGCGTTTTTAAAATATCAAGTGAAAGCAGAGCTTATGAATCGTATTATCAGATCATGTAATAGTTTCAAAAAAGCCGTCATTACTTTGTAGATGTATTGAAATCTTTTTCTTTTTTCCCCTTCTTTTGAGTCAAGGTCTCACTGTGTAGTTCATGCTTGCCTGGAACTCACTGTGTAGCCTGTGCCAGCCTTGAACTTGCAGTAGTCCTCTGCCTCAGCCTCCCAAGGACTTGTGTTATAGGCATGCACCACTCTGCCCAAGTTGAAGTCTCTTATTAAGAAATATTATCAATAAGAATATGAATTTGCTATTTTAATTTTGACAGTTTTGAAAATATACAGTAATGGTAAAATGGGTAGTACTGTTTCATACTGTTCCTCATGACTTTGTTTAATTACTATGAGAGTTTTTGTTTGTTTTGGGTAGAGGGTTTTGTTTGTTTTATTTTGATTTTTGGGTACTGATGATCAAACCCAGGCATGTTCTACCAGTCAGTTACATTCCCATTGGTTTTTGTTCTTTGAGATAGGGTCTAAGTTACCCGAATTGACCTCCAGCTTGTGATCTTCCTGCCTCTCTTCCCTAGTAGCTGGCATCACAGGCGTGTGCCACTGTGCCCAATTTGTGAGCTCATTTTTTGTATAGTATCTGCTCTTTGCACAATAGGTTTTGAAACCTCGATAGCCAATTTTAGGCATTTCTCTGTCCTAAGACAACTAACCAAGCAGTTGTTTATAGGATGCTAAATAAAACTATTCTTTTGTATAGGATGCTAAATGAAAGTGTTCTTCATTTGCACTGAATCTTACTCATGAATGTCTAAGCTGTTATGCCATACTCAATGGAGAGGGTAAGCCTGAGCCCACTGTCAGAATTTGGCGTGGTCTGTACTTCAGAAGACAGATGAGGGAGCAGACCAAAGAGAGCTGTTTGGAAAACTAACTCAGGTAGTTGCCAGCTGGCTTCGTTCTATGTCTGCGGGCGGCAGACACTGGAAAGTAGAAGGCTACAGGAAAAGAGAAGCCGGTCCCTTGTGTCAAATCCTCTCCTCCTCATGCTTGAGCATGACGTGTGCTTTTCTAGTGAGCCTGCTTGGGATTCCTTCTCCCTTACAACTCTCATACTGGTTTGTAAGTAGTAAAATTCATGTAACTCAGCTTAAATCAAAGGAGAATTTAAGTGCATCCTACAGAAACTGAAGAACGCCAGGGGTTGGAGGAATGCAGTTGAGGATTCTTAAGGAGAAAATGCAGGAAATTCTTTTGTCTGTTATACACTTTCCTCACTGTCTCTCGTGTTTTCCTCATACCCTCTTCGTTTCTCTCTCGCTCTCTCTCTCCTTGATAACCAACATTGTTGTTTTTTTCCCTGTGTTCATGGTGAAAAACTGTTATCAGTAGGGCCAGTGCTCATATTTTATTCAGGAAAGCAAAGCAAAGATGACTTGGAGTTTTTTGTTTTGTTTGTCTGTTTTTTTTAAACATGGTTTCACTGTTGTCTTGGTTCCTTTTCTCTTGTTGTGGAGGCAAAATTCCTGATACCCAAAATGAAGGAAGCTGAGGTTTATTTATCTTACAGTTTTTGGAGGTTTCAGTCCATACTCAACTGGTTCCAAGGCAGGATGGCATGAGAGGGGCAGCCGTTCATAGCAGCTGCAAGTGACAAGAGTGAAAGGGAAAAAGGGGAAAGTACGCCCCCTTCCCTCCCTATATTATATGCCGGTTACCACTTCTAGGCAGGTGCAGCACTCGCTGCCAGTCCCAGCATCAGACAATGAACCAGTCACAGATGCTAGATTCAGTCACGTTCATGACTGTGTGAGGCTTGGGAGGCCACCCAGAATACGGATATAACATTCCACCCCTGACTCTCCAAAGACTCATGCAATCCTTTATGCAAAAAACATTTAGTCCATCTGCCAGTGTGCCACAGACCCAACAGTTTCTTTCAGCACTGCTGAAAAGTCTGAATCTCAAGTCTTGTCTGAGATCTAAGGCAAACTCTTAGCTGCAAGACCCTGAACAAATGAAAACGAGGTTAAACACTTCAACATACAGTGGCATAAGATAAACATTACCATTTCAAAGGGTACAAACGGGGATCGAAAGGATTGGGACCAAAGGAAGTCCAAAATCCAGCAAGGCAAACATTAAGTCCTGGAGTTCCATATTCAACATCTGAAGCAATCTGGTTGTGAGCTCCAAAAGGTTTGAGTGACTCCACCCCCATGGTACTCGGAGTGGCCTTAGCTCTAAGGGCTTCTCTTTTAGACCCCCTCTGCTCAATTTTTGCAGCTTTTGTTAGATGATCTGTGCTCCTGGCTTTTCCAAACTTGTAGGTTCTCCATTGCACCTTTGGCTTCACACTCTCAGTTTCACATACTGCCCTCTCAGGCCTCCCAGACCTGCTGAAATTGGAGTGGAAGCCCTTTTAACCTCAGAACTTGTGCATTCTCTGTGTACCTAAAACCAGCACCACATGAATGCCACCAGGGTCTGCTGCCAGCTGGAGCAGTAGCCAGGATTTCCTCTCTTTGTTGAGTGGGGTTGAATGCCTGGATTGCTGAGCACTCTGAACCTGATTGTGAGGAACACATTCTCTGTTACTTCCATTCTGGAACCTGGTGCAGCTGCTGCCACTTTGGAACCTCGTGTGGCCTCCACTGCTGCCTTTCTGGAGTGTGGGGCCCTGCAGCTTTCCCTTTAAAGCAAAGTCTTTGAGTCTCCAAAGGTTGGAGACCCATCGTTGCTTCCCGTGATGTCCCCAGGCCTTCTTTTTAATTTTTTTGTTCCTTCTCAGCAATCAAGATCTCAGTTCTATAGTCCACAGCTTTCTGGCCAAACTCACAATGTTTTAAATCACCCTGCTGTGCTCTTTGCTTTTGATTTGCAATATAAATCTAGCTAAAAGACCCCCAACAGTAGCCATGCCACCACCTCAAACATTCAACTGCCTTGAAATTTCATCTTCCAGATTAATCATTCTGCCACACGTAATCTTAGTCTCAGGCAAAGTCTCTGGACACGAGCAAAATGCAGACAAACTTTCTGCCAAGCCATAACACACATTATCTAGAGTCCAGCAGCCAATGCAGACCTTCCCAGCAGAAACCTCCCAAGCCTGATCTTTACTGTCAGGATTTCTATCAGCCTTCTGGTCTCCTGAGCTCTCACTGGCATCTCCCATACAGAACAGCCTAAGGTGTTCCAGCACCACTCTTTTCTCATGACTGCGTGCTTGCAAGGCAGGTGCTTATGCCGCTGAGCTAAATCCCCAGCCTCCCAGCATCACTGTTTCAGTGGACATCTCCAAACCTCCAAGCTCTTCCCACAAGCCATTTCCAAAGGCTCTTGAACCACATGGTCAGGTACAGTCACTGCAAGGACCCCACTCCTCTGGTATCAAATTCTGTCTTAGTTACTTTTGTTGTTGAGAAAAATACCTGATGCCCAAACTGAATGAAGGAAAGGTTTATTTATCTTACAGTTTTGGGAGGTTTCAGTCTATACTCAGCAGACTCCAAGGGGCAGCCATTCATGGTGGCTCCAAGTGATGAGTAAAAGGGCAAAAGGGGGAAAATACACCTCCTTCCCTCGCCTACATTGTATGCGGGCTTGCCTCCCCTGGGCAGGCGCACCACTCCCACCACTAATCCCAGCACTAGACAATGAAGCGATCACAGACGCTAGATTCAGTCACCTCCATGTGAGGCTTTGGGGGGCCACCCAGACACAAGCCATAACAACTGTTTAGTCCAGGCTGGCCTTGAACTTGCTGTGAGGCCCAGGTGGTCTTAAACTTGTGATCCTCTTACTTACGTCTTCAAGCTGGAATTACAGGCCTGTGCCAACATGTCTAGCTAAAGCAAAGGTTGGTTGGTTGGTTGGTTGGTTGGTTGGTTGGTTGGTTTGTGATAAGATCTCCTAGGTAACCCAGGGTAGCTTTGAACTCACTTTGTAGCCCAAGCTGGCCTCAAACTTTCAGCACTCCTGCCTCAGCCTCCCAAGTACTGGACCACCACCACACCTGGAGAACAAAAGGGTGGGTTTTTTTGGTTGTTTTTTTGTTTTTTACCCGGGATTGAACTCATGACCTTGCACTTGCGAGGCAGGCGCTTACGCTGCTGAGCTAAATCCCCGGCCCTAAAAGGGTGTTTTGTTTGTTTTGTGTGTGTGTTGTTTTTTTTTTTTAAACTGAATTGCCACTATTCCTGTGGGAAGAGAGTTCATTACGTTAACTTGGTTCAGGGTTACTCACCTCTTTTTTTTAATCAGATCTGACCATGGCCCAGAGACTTAGTGTTACACAGTTGCCAAATCCATAACACTTTGGATTAATAGTCATACATAGCTCCCACAGTAATTCCCTATCACCAGATAGAAGCAGGCCCTGAAGTGACGTAGCCACAAGCCAAAAGAACTGGAGTCACCAGAGCCTGGAAAAGGCAAGGACAGAGTTTCCCTGAAGCATGGCCCTGCCACCACCCAGACTTCAGACTTTGAACTTCTAACTGGTCATTTTCTCCTTAGCTTCTGTATATTAAAATGATCAATTTTCTACTCTATTTATGAACCACTGGCTCCAAAGTTCATGCTTCTCAGTCTTCACTGTTTCAGTCCTGCTTTCCTGTAGAGATAGCATCTGCCATCAGCTCTTAGCTGCTTGCTCTTCCCTTAATACTCTGTGCTTTTGCAAACCCTCAAGCTCTCTTCTCAGTATGTGCCATTGCCTGGCATCTCTGTTTATTGAAGTTCTCTTCTAGACAACTATGTATGCCTAACTTTTACCCCCTACTTAGAGGAAATGAGATCTATGTACCCATGCTTGTGAAGAGTTATTGACTGGCAAGAAAACCATAAAAATTTTTAAATGCTAGAAATAGCCAGAATTTTTTTAAATGCTGAAAATAAGCAAAGAAGAGTGACTGAATAGATATTACGAGTTTCAACATGATGCTTAACACCAACTTGGGTGATAATGGTGGTATCCATAGTAGGTCATGCTTTAAAAATTTTGTACTTGTGATCAGGGTCATTCCTCCTTAAAAGATAGTCTAATGGAGAGTGACTATACACAGGTTGGTTTTTGGGGGATTGTTTTTGTTTTTTTTGTGGAGACAGTCTCACTGTATACTTCAGGCTGGACCTGAATTCCCTATGTAGCCCAGGCTGGCCTTGAACTCCTCAGTGATTCTCCTGCCTCAGCCTCCTGAGTATTGGGATTACAGGCATGCACCACCATGCCCAGCCACAGTTCCGTTTTTTACCTGCCTTTTGTTGAGGGAAACTACACTCAGATGTTTCACAACATTCGAAGAAACAACATTTTTTTAAAAAATCCATAAATTTTATTAAAGCAAATAACTATTTGGAATCATAGAATTGTTAACTTTTAATAGATATTTATTGTTTATTGTTATTTATAGTTTTGTGTTTCTGAAGAGCATTTTCTGAATGCTGACCCAGAAGTTCTTGCTTACATGGAGTTATATTCACAGTATGCTCAGAATGCACTCAGTACAATACTGATTGAGTTGGGCTAAATGCTGACCGGAGAAGCAAAAAGTATTGTTCATTATTGACTGCTCCTGCACAAGGCCCACCCAACATGTTCGACACCCATCATAGCAATTTATTTTTCTGACATAAAAACAATTAGCAGATCTTGAGCACATATTTTCAAAATGAATACTAGAATGTTTACTAAGACAGGTGTATGAATGCATCTCAGTGCTGCTACATATGTTCCTGCACCTAATGAATAAATGGTGAAAAATTTAAGGTTTGGTCATAATTAAGGAATGATTAAATGATAGAAAAGAGAAAATAACAGGTAATAAAATGTTAAAAGGTCTCTGTAAATATTCACTATCCTTTGACTATCTTGTGAGAATTATTAAAAATATAAATCAAAGGACAGTTTGTAAGTACCTGTATGGGTATAGTTGTATTCAGAGTCCATACTGGAGACGTAGACTAGCAGCCTCTTACCATGTGGAAGCATGTTGAGGAGTCTGCTGCATCACACACAGTCTGACGAAATTTTAACAAAACCTACATGTGATTCCTGTTAATAGTAATGTTTGGAAAATACTGGAGCAATAAGGTTTTTTCATTATCAGTGTAATCATTGCATTCATTATGGGGTGCTGGTACATGTACATAACACATCTTAATTCTTTTTACTCCCTTTCTCCTCTCTTCTCTCCCCTTCCTTGGTTTTGTTTTTGTTTTTGTACCAGGGGTTGAACTCACAACCTCGTGCTTGCCAGGCAAACACTTACGCTGCCTAGCTATATCCCTCTCTTACTCCATATCTCATTTTGGAGCAAAGGGTTTTGGTTTTGTTTTGTTTTGTTTATTGGCACTGAGAATCAAACTCCAGACCTTGTGCTTGCCAAGCAGGTATTTGTGCCACTGAGCTATATCTTCAGCCCTGAGCTTTGGTTTTAAACACTGGTTTCTCAGTTAGAAAATACTCAAGCACATATTCACATACATGCTGACTGCTCACTTCCTTTACTCTGCTCCTTCAGTGATGGCGCTTCCATCCTGCTTCTGCCACCCACTCCAATAGTCACAGCCCAAACCTTGTCATTACCAATGTTGAACCGTTCTAGAACTTTAATTTCATGTAGCTGGCTATTTGACACTCCCAAGCCTAACTCACCTTGTAGTTCTGTTGGTTTTTTTTAACTCATCAGACCTGTAATTCATTGACCCTGCCATCTTTTCCCTCATTCCTCGTCATACTTACTCCTAGCGCACTACATTATAGTTCTAACTTTTGTGTTGTTACAATCATTACTGCATACACCGGAATCCCCTCTTGTGTCTTTCTTGCTTCATTGTACTCTTGTGGCTGACCTGTGGGTTAAAACCCACATGTGCATAGCATGCTTGCATGGAAACAACTAGGTATGAGTGGAGAAAAACACAAGATGATGCTAACTCATCTTATTTTAACTTCTTGAACACTAATATCAAGTGAAATTATAGTGCTGCATGACAGTTCCATTCAAATCACTTTACACTTTGCCATGGAACTGTATCCTACATTCTTACTCCTTAAACATGAGCACCTTCCCTATTTTATTTCCTTTTTTTTTTTTTTTGCCTTACCTGTTTTCACTGAATATAACCTTGGTTTCTGTTTCACTCAGAAAACAGAAAACTGAGCTTTTTCATAAGTTGCTGCCACCACTTAGACCTGCCTGTCAGCATTGTACTAGTAAAGCCTTGTCCCTCCCTCTTAAGGGAGCTTTGAGTGCCCAGCCATGGTAGACTTTTAAGGATACTACTTTACCAGCGCTTTTTTCTCCAGGCACCATCATTTTTTTCCATCTCCAATTTCTTTCCACCCAATTAAACCCCCACCACCATGTGCATATCTTGCTGCCTATTCAGCATCTCTCTTGAATATGCAGTAGTCATCTCAAATTTAACATGTCCCCAAAACATCAGCATTCTAAAATACCATATTTACCTCTACTGTAGCTTATTAATGTTTTTACAGTTTGTCTATCAGGAAAGCAAACAGTGATTATCTTCTCCATTTCTTAGATTTTAGAGAATGAACATTACTTCTTAGATGTTCACCTCTTTTACTATTAGATTTTTAGTCAAAGTTATTGATCTTTTTCCTTAGCTAATATCTTAGTTTTGTTTGGACAGTTTTTGACCAACTGTATAGTAATTTCAGGTTGAAAGCATTTATACTATTTTTTCAGTGTAATTTGAAGTCCTCTAGTGTTTAACTGTTAGGAACAATGTTTGCTATTTGATTTTTTATAGAAAATTAAGGATATTATCTTTATACTTACTTTTCCTTTGTTTCTAAAATTAGGAAAAATCAAGCCATCTCACAGGTCCTAGAGGTCTCCATTTTAAACCTCTGCAATGTATGTCTAGGTAACAAGAACAAGGGATAGGAACATTTATTTTCCCATCCTGGGGTAAGGAAGGCTAGTCCTGGCTGGTTGCTTGATACCACCTCTACTGTACTCTGATATCATCACCTTGTACTCTAGCAGCCTGGATGCTCTGATCTTGACATTACAAGGAGGCCTGAATGGGCATGCCATAGCCTTCCATAGGGGAGGAGCTGATTCCGCCTCTACACATCTTTATGCCTCTATATGTAGTCACCTGACTGGAACAGGCAGGCCTTTCTCAGTGGAGCAGTCATTAGTTATGTGGCTGGCAGCTTACAATTTCATTTCTATGTTAATGGAATATAGCAATAGCCAATATGCTAGTACTTGCTGTGTTTTGGACACTGTTCTATTTCATGTATAATAATCCTTTTAATCTTGAAGAAAGACTTCATGAGATGGGAATCATGAATACCATTTTACAGGTGAGGAATTTAAGACATAGGAAAGGTTTAACACTTTCCTGCCAGCTTGAACCACTGGTGGGTGGTACATGGGTGACTGTCCCATCAGATGTCTTGAACTACCAGTGGTTAGATATTTAACATCAGACAGTGGAGTTCAAATCAGAGCAATCCAGTAGCAAATTATGACCTCGTCATGAGTGTATTAATAACTTGCCCAAGGTTACACAACCGGTAGGTATTAAGAGTGATCAGTAAATGGTGTAATTACAATCTGAGAATAATAGTGATCTGGAGACAATTAGCAAGTTGTATATTTATATTCAGAGTATTTTGTTGTAGGAAGTTGGTAGTAAATAACCTATCTGAGAAAAATAGGCATCACTTTCTAAGAATGTACAGTAAATTGAGATCTTGACTTTGGCTCTACAGATAATTTCTCTAGCAGCCAAATTGACTATTAATTGAAAATTTATCTGGAAAAGAGACTCAGAGGCATAGGGAATACTGGTTTAGCCTGTTTAAAAAAAAAGATAAAGAAATCTTTCTAAATGAAATTTTCAAGCATATATTTCCTTAAGGAAAAAGAACTTAAATTTAAACAATCTAGAGAAGAGGTAAGGTTTTGGTCTTTGCTCATGCTTCCAGCACACTTGATTTTAGGGTTTTCTGTGGCCAGATAGAATTTAAGGGTGAATCCTAAGTGTTGGATCCAGTTATGAAAAGTTTAAGTGGGAAAGATGATGTTTCTGAAGCTGCAATTGAAGTTTTTGATAGGAAAATAGAAATTATGGTTTCTGAACAACTGCTTTTAAGATAACAATATGCAATATATTAAATGGTGTTGATTTCCTATTTTTTTGTAATTCTGTATTGTTTCTATTTTTTGTTTTTTTTAAATAAAAAAATTTAAAAATCATAGTTTCTTAGTAATCAGTGCTTTTAAACTTTTCCTTTTCAGGTGTGTTTTCCCAATACCATTCTTTACCTCTTTGCTAAATAGCACAATAGCCTTATAATTGATGTTCTCTTTTATTTCCTCTCTGGAGCCTATTGAAAAATGAAGATAAAATATAAAGCATGACATTTCCCTACCTTAGAAACATTCTCGATTTTTACAGGTTTATGTAAAATTGAATATATGTTTAGAGGCAAAAATCTTTGTTTAGAGACTTTAAATTTCCACAGCTTCTCTCTACCCACTTTATAAAATATAAACATACCAACCCAGTTCTGGCGTCTGTGTTAGGGTATGTCTAGTTGTATGGGGACCTAGAGAGGGTGGACGCGTAGGACTGGGAAAGGACAGAAAGAGCCTCGTGAGAGGCCAGGAAGCAGAGGCCACAACAGCAGGCGTGCTGCAAAGGCAGTCGCCTTAGCCTTGCAGCTCACTGAATGAATGACACAGACTGTCACAGTGTGCTCACAGATCACGGTTGGTATCTTTCATTTCTCCACAGAGGGAGCATTGTCTTGCCTTCCTTGCTTTGTTTGCTCACCCTTGCTATCAGGAATGTTCGTATGTCTGTTTCTAGTTGGGAGTTGTTTTTTGGTCACATCTAACATTTGTTGTATACAAGAAGTCTTAGATCCTAGTGAGCAATGCAGAGGTTTTCGATTGTGGTTAAAAGCCAGCTTGTTTACAACAATAGGAAGGACCCAGCTTCACTATATTCTTTAAAACAAACAGTAGGTTCATAAAAAGGCTTCTGCATGTCAGATATCTTGCCGACATGTGGATTTCATACATTTCCTTTAAATACTGGCTATTTCAAAACCTGTTGTACCATACGGGTGCTGTTTTTGCCTCTCAAGGACTTTCATGTTCACGTCCTTATGTAGTGGTTTTTGTTCATATTCCCAACCTGTGGCATAGAATAGATACGAATATATGTGTTTGAATATATGTGTATATTTTTGTATTCGGTAAACATTTTTAGTACTTTCATATGGCATGATTTTATAGTTTCACCTGTTTTGTTCAAGTTCATCATGGCTTCTGGGCTTTCCAGATGTCCTATATTTCTAAGCCTGAGCAGCATAAACATCTCTATTAGTTTCATGGAATTGACTATGCCCCTCAGATGGAATAAGTATCAAAATGAAAAATAAAAACCGTGTCAAGTTGTATATCATGGGATGACAAATTACTTTTCTGTTTCACCCTCCTAATCACAGTTGGAGGAATAATAGGAGTTGCTGAAATGGAATTCTGACACTGCACCATATACCCTTCCCTGAGAAACTAGAAGCTTTTTCTGCCAGGATAACTAATACCTGGTTTCTGGAGATCAGGTGTGTCTTCCCACCTTGACTCAGACCTAAGTACTGATAAACTATATTCCACACATTAATGTTTTGGTATAAGTAATAGGCTACTTTCAGAGTTGTCTTCTCATTTGTTTGCTGTTTTAAAATTACCTCGTTCTTCAGTTTTAATGATTATTTTCCGAAAACATGATAAATGCAGTGAAAAAGTTAAAGAAGTAAACATTCAAGTGTAAAGTCTACATTCCCTTTGACTTGCAATCATAATTCCTGTGTTTGCCTAAAATTGCAGTACGTTGAAAAAAATATATGTAGAAATTTCATTTCAATACTAGTGAAATGAAATTAGTGAAAACGACCTAAATTTGTAACAGAAGAGTACTAATTAAGTGAATTACTACCAAAGAAATATTGTACAGACATTAAAAATAATAAAACAATCTTACATGTTTATTGATTTGCAAAGATGTTTGTGACATGAAATGTCTTTGCTGTATTAATGAAAAACAAATTGGAGAACAGCATTACACGCATTTATGTAAAATTGTGTACTTGTTTATCACATGTATGTATTCATGGAGGAATATCTGAAATTATGTTGATTCTCATTACTAATAATTATGGCCCCTGAATTGCTTTTTTTAGTTGTCTTTATGTTACTGAACCTTTTTTAAAACAAAATCTAGTTTTGTTTCTTGATGTCTTTAGCTTATGTTTTATTGACACTTCTACCTTAACTTACATATTTTCTAATAGTATCTGCATTTTTAAAGGTGATTTGTATAACACAGAACATGTCTTTGGGAATATTTTGAATATTAGTCCTTGAATGTGAAATAGATTTCAACTAGTTTATATAATAAATCATTTTCTGTTCTTTTCAGGTGTAGAGTTTGGTGCTCGAATGATAACCATTGATGGAAAACAGATAAAACTCCAAATCTGGGACACTGTAAGTGTAGTAGATTATATGACCTGTAAAATTGCTTTATAAAAGTATATTTTGTGCTTATTGTTTATTGTTACTTTATGCCTGTTTCAGCTTTTTAAGCACTAAAGTCCGATAGCCATGAGGTGAAATGTGGCTATTTACTAGACAAATGGTTTTTCTCATGCAGTGATCTCAGCAGGTGTGCCCTCGGGTGGTGGGTGGGTGGTGGTGGACACCTCTGAGTGAATGCATGTGCTGTGTTAAGTAACAAGTAAAATAATCAGCACATCTACTCTACACTTCTGAAATAAAATAAGAATTTCTAATTTAAGTTTGATTTTTAGTCCTGACCATTTAAAGCTACCTTGCTCCTAATTGAGCATCCTAATTCTGTCATATATTCCTGTTTGTACCTAGTACTTGCCATACTGCAGAGTTTTTAGTAGTGGTTATTCATCTGAACCACAGAATGAGTGGCTTATTTTTCTCTGTTCTCCAATCTTAGATGCATGAAAATGAAGTTACTTTACTTTATAAAATGAATATGCTCTGAGGGGATAGTTGAGACGGGGGTCTCACTGTATAGTGCAGGCTGGCCTTGAACTCTTCTTATGTAGCCCACACTGGCCTCAAACTCACAGTGATCCTCCTGACTCAGCCTCCTGAGTGCTGGTATTACAGGCATGCACCATCATGCCCAGCTACAGTAGATATACTAACACGCAGATTTCAAACTTTATACCTACTAAGGACCCCAAAGTGCTTTAGCTTATGTGGCTTGCAGATACTGATATTTACTATATCAAATATTAAAACTGAGAAGTATAATAGATACTCAGTTAAATTTTTGTTATTGTTTTTTGCAGTGTTAGGGATGGAACTCAGGGCCTCACGCACACTAGGCAGGTGCCCTGCCAGTGAACTATACGCACTTCTCAGTTCATTTTATAATAACAATAATAAACTTACTCTAATAAACTTACTGAACTGTTAGGATGTGCTCAGCAGCTTTTATAAAATGAAATCAGCTAAAAGCATGCAAGACTCGTGTCACACGTAGTAGCTCCTCTAGGAAGGAATTGTGGGTGATAGCCGTTCTCACAGGCAGGATTCTGAAGACCAGTGTAGTTACTGAAAAACATTGCAAAACCTAGGTTTCTTGGCACTTGGGTGTGTCCCACAGTGCTCCCTTAAATGGTAACCCCGTAACTTTACCCTGCTCTGTCCTGGGCAGTCTGTAAGACTCCCGGGTTATTGTGCTTTTCGAGTTCTTTGGTAAAGATTCACATAAGTGCCTCCTCAAGCACCTTACCCAGGCGCTGTGATAAGTAACTTTTTGTTTTTAATCAAAAGCCAATGCCAAATGTGTTTACTAGGGCAAGTCAGTGAACAGATGTGTGTATGTTGTACCCTGCCTGGTAGCAGGAGCCAGGAAGTCTGTACTGTTTTCCCTACCCATGTTTTACTGCTCTGTCCTGCACCTACTCATCTTTGACTTTATGACTCTTTCATTTGCCTTCCCAACATATTCATATACATTTAGCACAAATGTATGCACGCACACACATAGTGTGGACATTTCAGTTAAGTGCATTTATCTGCTCAATTTCCTTATCAAAAAAATTTAAACTGTTGATGTAGAAACTTTGTCAAAAGTTCCTTCTTAGCGAATTGTAAGCTTTTTTTTTTTTTTTTTGCACTGGGGATCAGTCTCACGACCTCGTGATTGCCAGCCAGGCACTTATGCCGCTGAGCTAAATCCCCAGCCTGTGAGCTTTTTTATGTCCTTTGAAAAATGTGTTAATTTATACTCTTGACTTATCAAATAACTAAGTATTATTTTGTTTCAACATATCGGTAAGGACGGACAGCCTCATGCAGCGGGGCTGGGAACAATGCAGCCTTCCTCCTCCTCTCACAAACCCCGCAGCCTCCCTGAGAGACCTGCAAATCCAAGTGTTACACCTCCTTTGGAGCTGTGCATCAGCGTTTTCTTGAACAACTACAGAGACCTAAGACACTTTTTTCTACTCTACTGACTCTTCACCACCTCTATCCTCTAGTTTCACTACCCTGGCAACATTAAAAGAATCTGAAGTTAGGGATTGCATCCCCTTTTTAAGTCTTTTTTTTCAAAGCATCTTTAGATTTTTTTTTTAAAGCATTCAGTTAACAGGCGTGGTGGCACACCTGTAATCCCAACACTTAGGAGACCAAGGCAGGAGCATTGCTGCGAGTTCAAAGCCAGACAGGGCTACAATGCGAGTTCATGGCCAACCTGAACTTCATGGTGAAACCCTGTCTCAAAATAAAATAAAATAAAATAAATAAATAAAATAAAATAAAATAAAATAAAATAAAAAAAATTTAGTCAAGTATAATGTCTGACTTAATGCTCAGGCATATGACAATTTGTTTGTCTGCTTCGAATTCTTGTCTTTGATTTTCTCTATGTTCTTCATAGCTATAGTTTTTAGATAAATGACAAGTATTACAATAATGTTGATTCTCAGTAATCTTAATTTTCTACCTGTTGGTTCTTAATGATCAATTAAAATAACCTACTTTAGTGCCCACTATAAATATCCTTGGTACTCTTATGTAGGCTAGACTTTAAGAAGGACTAAAGAGGAAAAATGCATTTGAGTGTTCTTTTTCTGTAGTCAATAGTGTTAGGACCAAAAGACTACGTGAAAGTCTCTTTGGATTTCTGAAAAGAAGAGGATAACTGGACTATAGTAAACAAGCTTCCTAGCTTTGTGAAAAAATTAGTTGTTTGAACTTGTCCTCTAAAGGAATAGAAACTGGATAGGTGAGAAAAAGTTTTTCAGGCAAGAAGTTAAGGAGAGGCATACAAGCAGCAGAACTGCATGAACAAGACATTTATTGAATAAGAAAAAATTCTATGGAGGTAAGTAGAGATCTGATTTTCAAGTGCTTAGAATTTTAATTCAAGTTACACAGATTTTTTTGAGCACTAGCATAATGTGTATAAAGTTATATTTTGTGGAGGTAAAAGAGATTAAGATTACTGCAGGTTGTAAACCTGGTAAATACAAAAATTGGTATCAACAGAAAAATCTAGACATACAGGAAAACCAGCTTGATACAGGAATCTGTCTTTGGCTATTAGTGTTCTGAGTGGCACAAATCAATTTTTTTTTTTTACATTCCTCAGATGGAAATTGAACATCTAAGTATAGTTTGTTCACAAATATCCCATGACTCTGATCTAATGCTAAGCGTTACTGAAAACATTTATGCCCATTCTCTCTCTTAAAGTGGACATGCTGTGTTTTACTTTTTGCTTACCTGA
Organism: Hydrochoerus hydrochaeris; assembly: GCA_004027455.1. Lineage (NCBI taxonomy): Eukaryota > Metazoa > Chordata > Mammalia > Rodentia > Hydrochaeridae > Hydrochoerus > Hydrochoerus hydrochaeris. Next base: position 15,969 of record PVLA01015456.1, read on the forward strand.
GTATCTTGCCAGGTTTTGTTTTTTTAGGAAGTCAGCTTAATTGTGATTTGGGTAGAGGACGTGTTTCTATTGTGGCCATCCCTAACTCAGGTTTATGTTTTCTGGTTCTATTTACTTAGCTACTCCATATTTGATTAAATGAATTTTTTGAAAATATCCTATACTTCTATTAGAAATCCCTTAAAACCAAGAATTCTTTCCTGTTTGTTTTCAAGGTTTTAAAAGCCCCTCTAACTCTATAATGAAGAATCAAATGCAGCATGTGTATCCCGAGTTAACATTTTTTTTCATAGTATAGTTCAGTTCAGAGTGTAGACAGGTATGCATTTAGGTACTTTTTTGAAGAATTAGGTTGTTATTGCTTTAATATGATTAAGAACTAATTAGCCATTGGGCTAGATTTAATTTTATGGGAAAAAAATTTTTTAATTTCAAATCAGCGCCAGAGGTTTAGCCCAGTGGCATAAGTGCATGCCTGGCAAGTGCAAGGTCATGAGTTCAATCCTTCGTACCAAAAAAATTTTTTTCAAAGAAAAAATCAGTAACAATAGTTAATACGTTGTGTATTGTTATCTTCAGAGTAGTTACTCAAAGTACAAGATGTAGACATAAAAATTCTCTTAATAATATTAGCGCAAACCTTTCTTTTCAGTGAACTAAGAGAAACTAATAATACAACTACATTGGTTTTTTTTTTTTTCTTTCACTTTTTCTCCTTCCTTTCCCCTTTCTCCCACCCTGGTTTCCACTTTCATTTTGAACAATTTCTTCCCATTTCACTGTACTTGTTGTACATTTTGGATCTTATTTACTCTTTCAGTTTGTCACACCAGTGAGACAGTTCTATGTTTATGCATGTGAGTGTGATGTATTTTATTTAGTATGGTCTCCAAGTGCATCCATTTACCTATAAAAGCATAAAGCTTATCCTTCTTTATTGCTGAGTAGTGCTCCATTGTGTAAAAAGAACACATCTTTTTTTATCCATTTCTTGAGTGATGGCGGTTGGGTTGTTTCCAAGATTTAGCTATTACAAATTGTGCTGTTATAAACATAGGTGCACATAGATTGCTGGGGCCAAATTTATGCACTTAGTTTTTATATGAGGTTATAGAGATGCTATAACTATATAGAGAGAGGCCATGTTTATTAGGCAAGATTTTTTTTTTTAAAAGGCTGATGGTTCCACTAACAGAACAGGCTAGAGTGGTAAGTCTCAAAAATTTGGAAACTGTTCTGAATATGGATCTTCGTTTATTATAAAATAATTAGATTTGAAGATGCACAACTGCATTCATAGTCTGTGATAGGAAAGTGTGATTTGTATTTTGTTTTGTACTGGGCATCAAACTCAGGACCTTGCACTTGCCCGGCAGACACTTAGGCCACTGAGCTATATCCCTGGCACTGGAAAGTATGGCTTTTATTTCCTTGAGTTTTTGTTTGATTTTGTGTTAAGGAGAAGAGTGTAGATGTTGATGGCTTTGTTATGAAATGTTGATTGTATAAGCTATTCCATATTGGAACATGTTTTTTGTTCTTCACAGAACAATTTGGGGGAATGAGAATGCTTTGTAGAAGGTCGCTCTTTTCCGTTAGACACCGTGAAGTTTTATGTGTAGTAGTGCTTCTCCTACATAATTCATCTCATGAAATGGTCCAAAGAAATTGTTTTAAAGGACTTGTATCTGTGCTTGATGGGTTAGCCATGGGACTATAAGAGCTCTATGTGTGATGTTTATTTTGACAGTTCTATCTTTTTATATAAATGAATAAATTGAATCTCTGTAAAATGAATCTCCTTAGCGATCTAGTCCTTAGCATTCTAATACTAAAAAATTAGCATGAAAATTTCAGTTTTGAACTCTGATTGGAAGACTTTTTTTGATACATCTCAATAAATATATAATTTTATACCCCCAACCAATTTCTAAGTCTCAAATTATGGGAAATAAGTTCACTGTTTTTATATGAGGGCTTTCTCGGTCTCTCATTTAGCGTAAAGCATTCTTGGTGCTAGAATTGGTTACTAAGACAGGGTCTGATTGCTAACTTCCACACAGAAGGCATGCGCATTGAATCTTAGAATGCCCACTTATCTAGGTTGAATGGGTTACTGAGCATTTTGTGCATCTAACTCAGGCATTAGAATGTACTCCTTAGGGCCAGGGATTTAGCTCAGGGGTACAGCACCAGCCTGGCAAACCCTAAGTCCTGAGTTCAGTTCCCAGTACCAAAAACTGTACGCATATATTCTTTAATTTAGCACGCTTTCTCAGAGTGCGAGTGGTCTGCCTGGCCCACTGGGTAGGCACTGCGAGTGTGGTATTGGAAGGAGAGAGTAAGTTGGAGGGACAACAACAGCAAGCCATTACAGGGTATTTATTCAGTGTTAGAACAGAGAGAGCATGAGTTTGTCTGTGTGCAGTCTTAGAGTGGAAAGTGCTTTATATTTACATTGAAAAATCAGAACTCAGAAATATGTAAACCAGAGTATTTTTCAAGTTACTAGACTTTAAATGCAAACTGTTAAAATTGGCTTTATGTTTACTTAGTTGTGTTTTTTGTGGTTGTTTTTTGTTTTGGCAAAGGTAGACTAGACGTGATTAAGAATAAAAAGATGAGAATTGTCTCAGGGCCGGGGATGTAGCACAGTGGCACAGCTCCTGCCTGGCAAGCGTAAGGTCATCCACATTCCCCTCCACCGATAAAAGGAACTGTCTCAGTTTTAAACTCAAGAGGCAAGTAGGTATTTCCCTCATCAGCCTTTCCTTAAAAAGCAGCCTGCTGTGTACCATGAGTTCAATTACCTAAGTTTCCATCATTTCTGGTGTCTTATTTCACAAGTGGTTATAAAGATGACTTTTACATCCTGTTGGCTTTTAACAAGCATTATATATCAAATACAGAGAAAATTAAGTGTGAAGAAAAAAATTATATAAATTAAATTTAGAACCATTTTCTGTTTTTCATAATATAGTGATTGCTCACAGAATTCCATTTTAGGACTGTTGAAAGCTCACTGCAGTTTATAATATAACTGATAGAATCTGCATCCTTGGCCTTCCAACAACCTTTACACCAGCAGATGGTGGGCTTAAAGATGTCATTCATCATTTATTTACAATGGCCTTTATTTATTCTAGTGTCAACAGCTGCCCCAGGGAGTGGGTTATTGAATTCAAATGTGAGGCTCTGGGTTATTTGCTTCCTTTCAAATTTGTCTTCAGAGCTTAGTTACTAGGCGTCCATTCTGTGTTCTAATCATGATTCATGTATTGTGAAACCATTCAGTAAATTGGGTTGTCAGGGATTGCCAGAAAGGGTTAGGGGTCTTGTTTGGGGTTGAGGGGTGAGAACTGCAGAAACAGCGCGTGTGCCTCCCAGGAACTTGAGCAGCAGCATTAGGTCACTTTTCCCTAAAACTGAATCTTACCACTGTGCACTCCTTCCTCCTTGCCTGTGTTTTATGTTACCGGTAATATGGAATTATAAAGGACATCATGTTAAAGGAAGATTCAACCATTTTTTTCTTCATAGGCAGGGCAAGAGTCCTTTCGTTCTATCACAAGGTCGTATTACAGAGGTGCCGCGGGGGCTTTACTAGTGTATGATATTACAAGGTGAGTACTTGCCAGTTTTTCTTTCATCTTTTAAAATTTTTTAAATTTTAATTATTACATGTCTGCAGTATTTGATCATTACAGCCATCCTTGGGAGTTGATACATGTTTTGTCCATAGTTCAGTGGTCAGTTCAACAATCTTTCTGTTTAAAGTATAAATGCCAGTAATAAAAATACAATTTTGTCTTTATGTCCTGGCTATTTACCTTTAAAACTCTGTGTTTTAAATGAATCACATTTAAGTGTATTACAGAAATACGTGACTAAATTCTTTTTCTTAAATAAGCATCCCAAATTAATCAGTTTGGTAATATTATTTCTTCATTGTGTGGTTACATTTAATTACTAAAGTGACTATCAGTGAACTCTAAACCTGGGTACTATACTTGAAATCTGTTTCTCATCCCATAAGTGGATATGGCAAAAAATGGTGATTGCTAATGGAATGTTTACTTTTTTTGTAACAGATCAAACTCACAACCTTGTGCTTGCCAGAAAGGCACAGTGCCACTGAGCTATATCTCCAGCCCATTCATAGTTTATTATACAGTACTGAGACAAATACCTTGAAAATAATCAAATTATTATTTATTTTCAGGAGAGATACATTCAACCACTTGACAACTTGGTTAGAGGATGCCCGCCAGCACTCCAATTCCAACATGGTCATTATGCTTATTGGGAATAAAAGGTAAAAAGACTAATTTAGAGCTTACTTTGCATTACAATGAACACTGTAGGTTACTATTTGTGTGACTGTTTTTCTTGTACATTTGTCTACAGGTAAATAACTGGTTTTTAAAATTTTAAAAGTTTGCAATTCTAAGGTATTTCTTTTGGTTTTTAAAACAGATGAGGTTTTTTTTTTGAAAATTATTATTATAACTTGATAGTTTTGTTCAAAGGTGTACTTTAAAGAAAATAAACTGAGAGAATTTTATCTGATTACTAATTTAAAATAAAACTCACTATTAATTGGGGAATAGGTAACCGTTAAGTATTACTCAAAATGTTTTTGAAGTATTTACCAGGAGAATAAGTATCTCAGAATAATATTTCCCATTATTGTGTCATTGTGCATGACATGAATTAATACAGTAGAATTCTCATGCAATGGGCTCTGGACTGGAAGTGAGGAAAGGTGGCAGGCGAGGGTCCAAACCGGCGAGTTCTCGTCTTCATAGCCCTCCCCACTGCTCAGCCAGTGGAGCTTGCAGCCCCTTTCAGCTGTTAAGACGAGAATGCTTTTCCTGATCATGTGGGAAGCTGCATGAACAAGCACCCTGGAACTGGTTCCTCATAATCGTCAACACCATCCTTCTCGTCCTACTAATTGTGCAAATCCTGCGGTTGTAAGTCTGGCTTCATCCCTCACCATGGATCATACAACATTGAGAAAAAAGCCTGGGGACTGGGCTCAGTGGCACAGTGTCTGCTGGCAAGCATGAGGTCACGAGTTCAAAAGAAAAAAGTGTGTTACCTCATTGTAGTGTTACTTAAGTTAGCTTTCTGCCTCACACTGTGCTAGACTAGAGCAGTTTATAACCATGAATCGGTCCTATGTCTTCATCCCTTTGTGGGTCTTACTGGCCTAGGCGCTGACAGAACTTGGATATGATGTCTTTTTTGTTTGTGAGAGACTGACTTCCAAGTACAAAACATCATTTCACGTCTGTGACTCTGTAACAAGCAATAATTAAAGTGTTCTGGACCTTTAAGGTGAGCTGCTAGAAAGCCTGAGACCCAGAGGAAAATACCAAATGCAGTGTTCTTCTGATTACATGAAGTGTGATTGGTAAATCATAGATTTCTAATCAACCCAAAGCTGAGTTACTGATATCTTTATTATCCCTATGTAAATAAAATTTGTTTTTGGTCCCCCCAAAAATTCAGTAGATTATTCAGGTGAATTTCTGAAAGTCCCAAAACACTGTTAATATTTAGTAAACATTAATACTTCAAGCTTATCTACTTTATTTTAGTGTTGTCCTGTTAGTTTTTTAACCTTGTGTGGAGTATTACAGCAATACTTCGGTTGAGAAATGCTTTTGTTTGCACACAATTCAGTTCTCCAACAAAAGTATCCAACAGGTTTGCTTGCATTCACAAATCCCACATTGGGCAGCAAACATGACCACAGCTGTCTTCCCCAGAATCACAGAACAAGTGAAGTTCATGAACCACGTTACCACTGTATCTGTAATGAACATCCCTGTGTGTTACGCTTAAAATGATAGTTCCTAAAGCTAATGAATCGGAAAACAGTTGCTGGCCTAAGTTTCTATAAACTTTCAAGAATGTGAGAACATTTTCACTAAAATTGGTAGAAAGTTATTTTTTAAATGGCAGTCACAGAATTCATCCTATAGGTTTATAAAATACTGTTTATAAAATAGATATTGGTTATCTATACGTTTATAAAATAGATATTGTTAAAAGGCAGTGTGTTCAGAGAAGTAAAATCATGGTTCTTGTGTGATAATTAAAACAAGATACTGAGAAAATAAGACATAATGAGAAATCAGAGTTTTAATTTATCTCTTAATTAAGGAAGAAACCAGTAAGATACTGCAACAACATCAAAAGACAATTCACCATTCTCTACATTCAGTCAGTTAAAGAACACAAATGAATTTCCAGGTGATGCAAAATTGAACAATATTCACAAGGTAGTAATTAATTCTACAGGACATAGTCTTCATTTCTAAGGATAGAACTATTTGTGTTATTACCTGTTTTCCACAAGTTAATCTCTAGCTCTACAATCTTGGAAAATGTGTAGGGGTACAGAGGATATAACTATAACCACATAGGTTAGGAAGCTACGTCAAATCACAATTTTAAGTTTTCAGCTTAAGAAACTTAGAAAGATAAGAGCATATTAAACCTAAGAGAGAAGGAGACAATAAAGAGAAAACCAGTAAATCTGAAAGCTAATTCTTGAAAAGATAAATAAAACAGATACTGATCAGAAAAACACATGCATTACCAATTAAGGAAAGAAAGGGTGACATAACTACAAATCCTTCATATATTAAAAGGGTAAGAGAATATCATCAACCAGACTAAATGGAGAAGTATACCATATTCATGAATTGGAAAACCAAATATTAAGATAGTAGTTCTTCCTGAATTTATCTAAAGAGTAATTGTGATCCCAATCAAAATACCACATGCTGTTTTAAGAGGCAACTGCTAATAAACTGATTTCAAAATTTATGTGAAAATGCAAAGTTCATAGGCTAACCAAAACAATTTTGATAGAGAACAAATTTGGAGGATATACTGATTTCACGATGTCTGATTTTAAGACTTACTAAGGTACTAGCATATATGTTAGTCAACTTTCTGTGCCTGAGAAAAGATACTGAAGAAAAATCAACTTTAAAAGGGAAAAGGCTTACCATTTTCGAGTGTTTAGTTCAGAACTTTTTGGGCCTTTGGTAGCATAATGCATCACAGCAGAGGAAATGGCTCACTTCATGGTGGGCAGGTAGCAAAGAGAGAAAGAAGGCGGGGCCCCAAAATTCCCTTCCAGGGCACATCCCCAGTGACCTAACTTCCTTCCAACTGGGTCCCACCTCCCAGTAGGGCCATCACCTGGGTACCAAGCCCTCAATATACGAGCTTTTGGAGGCTGTTTTAAGATCCAAACTATAACAGCATAGACAAATCAGTGAAACAGTAACAAATCCAAAAGTAGATCCATGTATACATATGGTCAATTAATTACTTGACATAGGTGCTAATTCAGTGGGATAAATCTATAACCTTTTTGTTAGGGAGTGCACACAACACTTGAAGCACTATTATAAAAAAAAACCTCTACCATTTAATTTATGTAAAAATTATGAGTAGATCATAGATCTAAATGTAAGGGCTAAAACTATAAAATTCCAAAAGAAAATACAATTCTTAGTGACTCTAGTTTGGTGAACATTTCTTAAATGAGACAGTAAAACCATATAAAAGAAAAAAGTTAGCTGGGCGTGGTGACTCACACCTGTAATCCCAGCTCTCCAGAGGCTGAGGCAGGAGAATCATTGCGAGTTCGACACGAGCCTGGGTTGCAAAGTGAGCTCAAGGCCTGCCCAGACTGCGTAGAGACCCTGTCTCAAAAGAGAAAAACAAAGAAAAAGGAAAAAGGTAATAAATGCACTTCAACCAAATTACACTTTTGCTCTTTAAAAGTGCAAAATTGAAAAGGCGAGCTACAAGCTTAGAGAAAATATTGAAAAAACATACCCCACACAGTAATTATATCTACAATACGAAGAATTCTTAATAGTTGATTATCAATACAATAACCCATTCATTTAAAAAGAGCAAGAGATGTGAACAGGTAGTTCACTTAATAAGGTGCATTGCCGGGGTAGGGGGGGAGCTAAAGATGGCCAATCAGTGAGCAGCTCCCGGGAGGAACAACTCATACACCAGAATAAAACATCCTGGAGAGACCCAGACAGAGGGAGACAGATCCTCTTGACACAGGAAGAAATTAAAACGTAAAAAAGCTCATCAAATATGGGGACTACAGCTGGAAAAGTAAAAATTACGGGGCACAGCGTTTTCACTGCAACCCGCCAAGTTTGCACCAGCTTGGGTCAGCACTGGCCGGCAGAGCTGCCCAAACTCATTCCCGCTGCCACTCACAGGAACCACAGCAACGCTGAAGTTGGGGGTTGGTGAGCCCAATGGAGAGCGGAGCCAGTGAAGAGACCTTCATTACTCCATGGTCAGTGCTGGGAGTGAGACTCCCTCCCCACGGGAAGGGCACGACCAAATGGGCAACATGTTGGAATCAGGCAGGAGGAGCCTGAACTGGGGCAACAGTGACTTCAGTTGGTTGCTCCTTCCCCAGAGCAGATTCATGGGATTTGCTTGGACTGGGCTGCCTGGCTGGGACCCAAGGAGCCGTCCCAAATCGATTCCCTGTGCCTAGCACGCAATAACCGGGTGAAGGCCCCTGAAGTTTAGCTGGCCCAGTGGGGAGGGGCAGGCAGGAGAGGGCAGAGGTCCCTCGCCAGTGTGCTTCGGAGGAACCATGGCGAACAGGGAAGGGGGCTGGGACCTGCACTGTACACTGTGTGGAGGAAGCTGGGACCGTAACAGAAGAGAGAGGCAAGAGGAGGCCCCCAGGCCAGAACCCTGAGAGCACTGATCCAGGACAGGGAAAAACAAGGGAGACTGAGGGCAGCAAACACACAACATCAGACATGGCTTCAATGGACATTAAGAGATATCTTAGGGACCTTGTAAACAAGCTCAAAACTTAAATGTTTAATCAGGTAAGGCAAGATATGAGTAGAGCAATAAAAGAAATGCTAACCATCTCTCAGGAAGATACAGATGGAAGAAGGGAAGAACACAAAAAAAGGAGAGAAACGTTCGATAAAGAATATAAAGAAAATATAGAATACATGAAACAGATTCAAAGAGACTACCAGGAAATTAAAAACTCCATTGAAAGCTGGCAAAACACCTTAAAAGAAACTAAGGATAGACTATCAAAACTTGAAGACAAGTTTGCAATGTGTGATCATGAAAGGAAAGTTCTCTTAAAAATAACAAGGAAACAGGCAGTAACAATACAAAGGCTAGAAGATGACAAGAGAATCTACA
>PVLA01015457.1:0-24912 GCA_004027455.1 Hydrochoerus hydrochaeris
TCACCAACAGAGTGAAAAGAAAACCAACAGAGTGGGAAAAAATTTTAACCAGCAACCCCTCAGACAAAGGACTTGTGTCCAGAATATATAAAGAATTGAAAAACATCAAGCCCCCCAAATTCAAAGACTCTCTCCAAAAATGGGCATCTGAGATGAACACACAGTTCTCAGAGAAAGATATACAAATGGCAAATAAATATATGAAGAAATGTTCACCATCACTGGTCATTCAAAAAATGCAAATTAAAACAGCATTGAGAGTCCACCTTACTCCGGAAAGAATAGCAGTCATGAAGAAATGAACTGATAATAAATGTTGGCGAGGCTGCGGGGAAAAAGGAACACTGCTCCACTGTTGGTGGGAATGTAGACTGGTGCAACCATTATGGAAATTCATATGGAGAATTCTCAGAAGACTAGGATTGGAAGCCCATTCAATCTAGCTATCCCCCTCCTGGGTATTTTCCTCAAAGAACTGAAAAGTTAATGTCGCAATGATATATGTGCACCCATGTTCATAGCCGCACAATTTGTGATAGTTAAATCCTGGAAACAACCAAGATGCCCATCAACTGCAGAGTGGATGAAAAAGATGTGGCATTTTTATACAATGGAATATTACTCAGCTATAAAAAAGAATGATCTTGAGGCCTTCATAGGCAAATGGAGACAACGTGAGGCTACTCTCATTAGTGAAATAAATAAGAATCATATTTATAAATATATTGTGTCTCTAGTGTAAAAAGTAAATAAGAACTACAAGCGTAATAAAACCAAAATGTGTAATTGCTATTGCAAAAAAGAGGAAAAGAAAGTGCTCTAAGGGATATAACTGAATGTATGTTTGAGTGTGTAAAGTAGATGACCATATTGCTGAATCTTTGTTGGATCTTTGAGCAGAACTGTTTGTAGTCTGGCTGTTTAAATATTTACTATGTACCCTTTAACTTGGTAACTTGAACAACTACATCCAGGATGACTGTATGTAATTTATAAATTACTGATTTCTTATTGTGGTTTTTTCTCATTCTCCTTTTTCTTTCTTTCTTTTAGAGTTCTGTATTGTTGCTACCCTTTTTTCTAGTTTTTTTCTCTTTAAATAAAATTTTAAAAATGTATAATTGCTATTGTAAAAAAAGAGGAAATAGGAAGTGCTATAAAAGATATAGCTGCATGTAAGTTTAGATATGTGGGATTGATGACCATATTTCTAGGTTCTTGTTGGATTCTTGAACAGATCTGTTTGTACTCTCACTGCTTGAGTGTCCACTCTGTGTGCTTTAATTCTGTAACTTGAATAACTATTTCTAAAAGGACAATATGTAATGTATCAACTAGTGATTTCCACTGTTTATCTTCTTTTCTTGAAATTCTGTAATATTGCTACCTTTTTCCAGTTTTTTTCTCTTTAAATAACAAAAATTGTATATAATTCATAAACTGCAGAAATGACCATTGTGAAGGCAACATTTCTGAACTAGAACACAAAACAGGAAATTATAAAGAATTACACAGAGAAGCCTTAAAAAACAATAAGAAAAAAAAATTTATACAGCAGTTCATAGATGACACTAAGAAGACCAAAGGCTAATTAGAATAAGAAAGAAATTGAAAAATAGCACACAAAAATTTATTTACAGAAATCATTAAAGATATTTTTCCAAGTGTAAGGAGAGTTCAACACACAGTAACAAAGGCTTTTGGAACACCAACCATGATGAATAAAAGGAGCACCTCATGACTCATGATAACTTAAGATTCCAGATATTCAACCATAAAACCAGAAATTTGAAAGTCTCACAGAAAAAGCAAAACATCACATATACGGGTAAACCCACTAATATTGCAGTAAACATCTCAATAAAAAACTTTAAAAGAAGAACTTGGAGTGAAATATTTCAAGCCTTAAAAGCAAACAAGTTCCAACCCAGATTAACACATCTGACAAAACAACTTTTCAAAGTAAAGAAATAAGGACATTTACTGAAAAAGAACAACTCAGGAAATTTCTGAACATGAAACCAGCATTCCAGAAAACAATCAAGAATATTCTAGATAGAAGTGATAAAGCCAGCTAAGCCTGAAGTTCAAATGGAATGGATACACCAAGTAAGGCAAATAGATAAACAAAAAAGACAGGAAGGAAGGAAGGAAGGAAGGAAGGAAGGAAGGAAGGAAGGAAGACAAAAAAGGCATGCAATGATAGGAATAAATCGATAGTTCTCAGTAATAACTCTTAGTGTTAATGACCTCAGCAACCCAGATATAAAACACAGATTAGTAGAGTGAATCAAAGAAAAGAATTCAAAACTATGATACATTCTAGAAACAAATGTGTCTCCAAAATATTCAAGATAAAGGATGGAAAAATATTTCATGTACTCTAACTCCCAAAACAAGCAGAGATAGCAATTCTACTATCAAAGTAAACTTGAAGCTAAAACTGATCTGAAGAACCAAAACAGGTCACAATATAGTAGTTAAGTGAATAATCCAACAAGAAGAGGTGACACTTATAAATATATATAAATGCACAAAAATACTGCATCATCTACCTTCATAAAACAAATACTGCTAGAAAAGATGATTAAGTAAAGCCTAACACAATCACAGCTGGTAACCTCAATGCCCTATTTTTGCAAAGAGACTGATATACTAAATACAAAAAAAGCAATAAAGAAATATCAGAGCAGAACCACACCACTGAACATAGGATACAATAAATAGCTAGAGAGTGTTCTACTCTACTAAAACAGAGCACAGAGAACTTTTTCCAAAACAGATTATACACTAGATAACAAAGTTTAACTAAATACAAGCTGAAATTACTCCATATTTACCACCAAACCACTGGGCAACAAAACTGAAATCAATCACAGAATAAACCACAGAAAATTTAGAAATATGTGAAAACTAAATAACACACTCCTGAACACCCAATGGCTCATAGAAGAACTCAAGGAAGAAATAAAATATTTCTGGATTCAAATGGCAATGCCATACATCACAATGGAGCTCACAGGACACCAAGAAATCTTTTTTTTTTTAAAAGCAAAACAAAACAAAACAAAAAGGATAGAAATGATACAAAATTTCAAAAAAAGTAGGAAATTAGCACTAGTTAATATATTGCATATTGTTACCTTAGAAGTAGTTATTCAGATTACAAGATATTATCAAACAATCAAATAATGACATTACAAACTATCTCTATCACCATGAAATAAACTAAGGTCAAAATGAATCAAAGATCTAAATATTAAAATAGAAACATTAAATCTAGTAGAAGACAAAGTAGTCAGAAATCTTGAAGATTTCAGGGGTAGGCAGAAAGTATTCTTTAAGAAGGAAGCTTATTGCAATCAATGCTCAAGTTGGAAAAACAGTGAGCTCAAATGATATGGAATCTCAAGATACTTGAAAAGTAACAGCAATCAAAGGTTATGGCAAATTTAAGGAGAGCGATCATAAAGATTAGAGCAGAAATTAGTGAAATTGAGACTGAAAAAATAAGTACAAAGAATCAACCAAATATCTGGTTCTCTGAAGGAATAAACAAAACAGATTTACCCTTAGCCAAAGAAAAAAGTCACATCATTGGAGTTAGAAATGAAAACAAAATCAGAATCACAGCAGACACCATCAACATCCAAAAAATAATACATACATGAAAAATTATGTTCAAACAAATTAGAAAAATCTTGAAAAATTGGACAGATTCTTAGGCTCATAAATTATCAAAACTAAACCAAGAAGACTTAAAAATTTTCAACAACCCAATAATGAGCATTTAAAATGTGGTCACAATGAAAAACCCTACCAATGAAACAAAGCCTAGGGCATGATGGATTCACTGCTGAATTCTACAAAATCTTTAAAGATGTTATATCACCAATACTCCTCAAACTCTTCAATACATCTGAAAAAAGAATAGTGCTTTCAAACCCATTTCTGAAAGCTAGCATCACTTTAATCCCAAAACCAGAGACGTAAGTAAAAATAGAAACTACAGACCAGTCTCCTTAATGACCAGAGACCCAAAAGTTCTCAATAAAATTCTGGCAAATAGAATTGTCAAAAGGATCACACATCATGACTAATTAGGTTTCATCCCAGAGTTGCAAGTATGGTTCAACATAGGTAAGTCAAAATGTAACACACCATATAAACAGAAGCTAGGACAAAAACTACAAGAGCATATCAGTGGGTAGAGAAAAAGGTTTTAACCAAATCTAACACCCTTTATGGATTTTAAAAAGTGAAGAAAATAGGTAAAGAAAGACCTTATCTAAATCTGATAAAACAATTTACAATAAACCAATGACAAACATTGTTATATAGGGAAAGACTGAGAACTGTTTCTTGCCAGTTAGGAACAAAACAAGACTGTCCACCATCACCACTTCTGTTCAACACTGTACTGAAAACAGTAGCCAGAGAAACCAGGCAAGAGAAGGAAATAAAAGAGAAATGTAGAGGAAAGAAGAAGTTAAATTATCATTACTTGCAGATAACATGATGTCCTGCATAGAAGACCCAAAGAATTCCACCAAAAGAATCTTAGAAACAGCCTAAGACAATAGAGCAGAATAAAAAATAAACACAAAAAAATCAATAGCATATGTATATACCAATAATGAACTCACTGAGAAAGAAATTAGGATAATTGTGAATACCATTTACAACAGCACCAAGAAAAATTAAATAACCAGGAATAAACAACCACTGCGGTAAAGACCTCTACAACAAAAACTACACTATTGTGAAAGAGAAGATTGAAGAGGACATCAAAAAAATGGAAAGTTGTCCCATTCCTGGAGACGCAGAACCAAATAGTCAAAATAGCATTACTCTAGAAAGCGATGTACAGATTCAATGCAGATTCAATCCCAATAAAGCATATGAAAAATGTTCAGCTTCTCTGGCCTTTAGAGAAATCCAAATTAAAATAATGTTAAGATATTATTTTATACCAGAAAATGGTAATAATCAGCAAATCAAGTAATAATATATGCTGGAATAGCTGCAGTGAACAAGGAACACATCTACGTTGTTGGTGTAACATCAAATAGTACAATCATTAAGCAAATCAGTATTGACATTTTCCAAAGAACTAAAAACAGAATTCCATTTGATCCAGGTGTTCCTCTTCCAGGTATTTTTCCCAAAGAGTTAAGGACATGATATTACAGTGATGCATTCATACAAATGAGTACAGCAGCATAGTTCATGGTAGCTAAAGTCTGGAAGAAACCTGTTTGTCCATTAAGAGACAAATGGACAATACACAAGAAAATCCTACTGAACTGCATAGAAGAACAAATTTGAGGCTGTTGTAGGAAAACGGATATACAGTACCTGGAAAGCATGCTAAGTGAAGTAAATCCTTTACAGAAACTGAAATACCATATGGTACCTCTCATTCGAGTCATGCAAAGTGCAAATAAAAAGCATAATAAAGGGCTGACAGAAAAACATGAAATGACAAAGGTTTTGCAAATGGGAAGAGGTTAAAACAACCAAGGGTGAGTGGAAGCAGAAAGATTTATGAGCGTCATGTACACATACCAAAGACCGTGAACGTAAATGTTTGGTTTTATTTTGTTGGTACTGGGGATAGAACTCATGGCCTCACGCTTGCCAGACAGGCGCTTACTCCATGGAGCTAAATCCCCAGCCCTTTGAACGTAAATATTATATGTTATAAACTCAAACTAAAAATAATAATACTAATAACAATAATAATGAAAATGGAGAAAAGCTATCTAGAGACAGAGGGAGAGCAATGGGTGGGGTGGAACAGAGACTGAAAAGAAACGAGATGCATATGTCTGTGTACCTGCTCCCTGAGGTCATTGTAAACTTCATGCACTGCAAGCATGAACTCATAAAATAAAAAGTTTTACAAAGCTGTCAATAAGAAAGCTTAAAAACAAAAGAGTTGATTTAATTTGCAGGCAGAAAACTTAAAATAGCCACTATGTAGTTTCAAGAAGTTAGATTAAAATTTGAAGAAAATGAGAGGAAAGATAAAAACTATAAAAAGAATAAAATGAAACATTTAAAGGTGAAAATTACAGTTCATGATTCATACAATGAATTTAATCACTGAATATAGAGAAACTTTTGTAAATTTTATAAACAAGACATCAAAATAGGGCTGACGATGTGGCTCAGCTGTGCAGTGCCTGCCTGGGAGGCATAAGGTCCAGTTCAAGTCCCGGCACCTAAAAAACAAAGAAAGAAAAAAATCAAAATATTCCAAACTGAGGAATAGAGAAGAAAACAGAAAACAGACATCAAACACAGCTTCAATGGTATATGGGCAAAATTAGGTCATTTAATAACCATATAATGAGAGTTTCAGAAATATTAATTGGCAGATACATACTTCCAAAAATATTGAATGGCAATTTACATATTTGGTTAATAATATCAAGTCATAAATTTAACACACTTATCACATCATAATTACCTTAATGAAAATTAATGATAAAAAATCTTTGAAGCCAGTGGTCAGGGAAAGGACACATTTGAAATAAATGTACAGAAATAAAAATTATCACATATTTCTCATCAGTAAAACACAGTCTAGAATATGATGGACAACTTTAAAACATTGAAGAACTAGAGAAAAACTGCCACCCTAAGATCCCAAATGCACAAAAAACATTATTCAAAACTGAAGGTGAAATAAATATTTGTTTCCCAAATAGTTAGAAACATTAATTTACTGGTAGCATATTTGGTCTACAAAAGTGTCAAAACAATCTCTTTAGTGTGAAGAAAAATTATACCAACCAGAAGCTCATATTTATTCAAAGGAATGAATATTTACACAAGTATTTTCTTTTCTTTTTTTCTTTTAGAGAAAAAAAAAGGGTAGAAATAATACAGAATTTCAAAAAATAGCAGTAAGAAATCACTGGTTGATAAATTACATATTGTTATCTTAGAAGTTGTTCAAGTTATAAAATCAAAACATAAAAAAATGAACAGACAATCAAACAATGACAGCACAAACTATTCTGGTTGGTGAACCAACAAATAAATAGTAGTATGATATCTATCTTGTACACTTAAACATACATATAGTTATATGTGTATACCTACAAGTTGTTCTTTTCTTCTGAGCACTTTCTTTCACTTTCATTATTACAATGTCTATTATACATTTTGGGTCTTATTACTCTTGCAGTTTTTATTATTTTTTATACCAGAGAGACAATACGATATTTACAAATGTGAGGTCTGATTTATTTTATATGAGGATAGTCTCAAGTTGCCTTCATTTACCTATGAAAGCCTCAAGATCATCTTTTTAATAGCTGAGTAATATTCCATTGTATAAAAATACCACATTTTTTCATCTACTCTGCAGTTGATGGGCATTTTGGTTGTTCCCAAGATTTAGCTATTACAAATTGTGCTGCTATGAACATGGGTGCACATATACTACTGTGACATGACCTTTTCAGTTTTTCTGGGAAAATACCCGGGAGAGGAATAGCTGGATTGAATGGAACTTCTAATCTCTATACTGATTTCCACAATGGCTGCACTAGTCTACACAAGTATTTTCTTACACACTGTAAAAAGAAATTAAATGTGTAAAGCCAAAAATAATAGCAATGCGTCATCAGACTTAGAGCATATATAAAAGCAGAATATATGCTAAAGTACAAGAGTTTCAGAGTGCTAATATTTTATACACATTGGCATAATATTAATTTATGGTAGATCAAAGTGCTTTAAAAGACAGAGAAAGCACACACACAAGCAAAATGATGCAATAAATGTATAATTAACCCAAAAGTAGTTGTGCCCAGTAAAGTTAAGCAGTTCTAGGCAATTAAAATAATTTTAATGCATAAGATAATTAACTGGCCCACTGTCTTACTCTCTCCAGGCAGATATTTCCTAGAGCCAGGATACAGTTTTCAATACAGGGACATAAAGTGTCTTCACTCCAAGTATTGTTTACAGCAGGGACAAGGAGTCTTGCTGGTTTCTTTCATCCCTGATTCAAATGCAACTGACACTCAAAGACCAATACTTCTGCGTACATCGTGCTGTCATTTAGAAACACAACTACAGATTGGGTTTTCATGCTGAAATAAATTGCCAGAGAAGCAAGTGGACAATAAAGAAATTTATGTCAGCTATTTCTACTAGAGAATGTCCTGAAAGTGCTAAAGACGTCAGTGATTTGTGCATAGTCATGTTTACAGCAGAATGATTCATATTAGCTAAATCTTGAAAGTGACGTATGTGTCTACCGAGAGATGAGTGAATACAGCATGGAGTACTACTCTTTCATAAAAAGCAGGAACTGGAGTCATTTTAGCAGAAAAATGGAGATACCTTGAGGCCATATAAAGTGATCAAGTCAAGCACGCGAGCTTAAATATCACATGGTTTCTCCTATATGAGAAAACAAAATTATAAATAAAAGGCAAAGTAAATAAAAGATAAGTAGTGGGAAGAAGGGAACTAGATCATTCTCAGATTGAAAGGGGATCAAGAGATGGAGGCTCAGGAGGGAGGGAAGGGAAAGGAATGAAAAAATAATTAAGACCTATTAGGTGTATGTGCAAATCCCTGCAGGAAATGTAAACATTATGTTCTAGAAATACAGACTAGTAAAAAAATAAATAATTACGTAAATTTAGAAGATAATCATTATGCTTATTCATCTGTTTCCTTTGTATTCAGTTTAGTACTTTGATAAAGGTGAACCGTATTCCAAACTCTAACTTCTCAGTTTGTTCTGTTCCTTTTCTAGGTACATCCACGAATGCCATCAAGTCAAAACAACAGTGAACAAAACTCTTAAATTCAGTTTTAACAGTTTGTGAGATGATAAAGCTAATCTCTATGTTCCTTGTCTACAATTAGCAGAAGGAAAAATTACATTTTATTTAGCCATTGTATGCCTTACTCTTAAGGATGCAATTGGCCACTTTGGAAAAGAATTTGCGTTTTAAATTTAATTAAATAGATTAATTGGAATTTTAAATTATTTAAAGATTTTCACATCACCCATTGGTCACTTACTGTAAACCAACAATTATTCTAGTAGCCAGAAAAAGTTTCAGAGCAGTGCTAATCCAAACAGCAGTCCTGATTGGGTCGGGACCCACCAAGTCTGCTGTGCAATAGGGGAAAGCGGCTCTCTACCACACACAGGTAAGACATGAAACTCCACCCCATCCCGACCAAAACACATGCAAATCTCTGTCACCCATAGGAATTCACCCTGGGCGATCTGCTGAACAGTCAAGGAGGTTGCCTGGTCAGTATGTGAAGAGCAATAATCTGAGAGTTTGGGCCAGGGCAGGGAAACATGGAGAAGAGGTACTTGGCTCCTGTGATATAATGTTTGTGTTTTAATCTGCTTTTCCTCCCAGTAAAAGATATTTTAATCTGTTTTAGGTCTGATTCAAAGGATACTTTCTAGTCTCCCACATGATGCTGTCTGCTACCTCTCCTGTCAAATGACTGTGAATCCAGAGAAAATCATTTTGGGTACACAGTCCCTGTCTTAAATTATATGGAATCATGTTTTCTTATTGCATAATTTTAGTCAAAAATTTGTTAAATCCCAAGTTGCTATGCAACATGCATTGAATTAAGCAACTATCAAGACTGATTTTGCTGTTACCTGCTTTACTGGATTAAAAGTGCAAAATGCCAAATGTTGATGTAATTCATTAAACCGAGCTAGGTATTCTTGCTTCTGAATTAGAAGTTCATAGCTCAGGAGCAGATCTATACTCAAAAGATCTGATAAAATAATGAAAACTTCTGGAAAAATTATTATCCCTACTAAATACATACTGTCTTAGAAAAATAAATTTCCTCTAATTCCATTGCCTAATATCTTCTAAAGAGTGCTTTCTGATCAGAAAGATCGACAAAATTTTGGATTGATAAGATGACTTCACCAACACCTGAGCATTTAAAAAAGAAATAGAAAACTATTTCAGGGTAAGGTTTAAGGTGAAATATTTTGTATATAATGATGAAACTTTCTAACCAAAAAAATGCACTCAGGTAAGAAAAGTAGACTTTGCTAAGAAAGTTTTTAGCTGTTTATTTTATGCCTTAATAGCTGGATCAATTATTCATCCTCTGTGCCTCACCTGATTCTGGATGTCCTGTGGCTTCTTACAGAACTAGAATTCATTTTGTTTCTATTATAATAAATACTTCTCCATGGATTATTTGAAAGGTTCATTCTCACAATATGATTAATCTGGTGACTGTTAACAGGAATTATTGAACATAATTTGAAAATCCTGCTTTTTAAATTAAGAGTATGTTTCTCTGCCTTTCAATGAAAGCACATTAGAAAGACAGAAGCCAGGAGATTTGGCTGGTTCCTGTACCTGGTGCTTTTATTTGAAGTAGAAGAGGAGTGGAAAGAGACAGATTACAAGTGGAAGGATTTGAAAATAGTTCTGACGTAGTGTGGTTTTCATCAGAGTTTTCATTCCATTGCAAAGGCCTTCTCACCGCACTGTAAAAAGTTAATTAGAAAATAAAACTAAACCCTCTAAATTCCATCTGAAATCTTTTCTCGATGACAGATGTAATCTGCTCTTTTTTCCCCTCTTGACATTCACCTATCCTTGTCCTTAAAAAAAAGTTAGCCAACAAAAGAAAAAGATTCTATTTCAACACATGAGTAGGCAGGAAAATCCGCAATAGCAGAGGGTACCCAGGGATTAGTTTCTTTCAGAAAGACTGCTAGCCATGCTCTAGCGAATAGGAGAAAGAAAGTAATTATGAGGGAAGGGAGTTTAATTTGTAATACCAGGAAGGAGAAACTGTTTTTCTTTGATAATACAAGGGCCTTATCCAGAAAAGAAAATACCCCACGGAAGGAAATTTAAACTGCTTTAAACCAGTTTCTCCTACAGGCCCCAGTTGCAGTGCCAGAGCCAATACGTAGAGCTTTAAATTCAGTCAAATACACTTTACACTAAAACTTTGGTAATGCCATGGATATAGCCCTTCCTTGGGGGAAAGAAAAAAAAATCTTGCTTTAAAAATTTTTCCATGTACATTTATAAGAACCATTTTAAAAATTTATAAATCCATGAAATTATATAAAATAATATAAAAAGAGTTTCAGATATTTTAATGTGTAAGGATATAATCCTTCATAGAAACAGAAATAATTTTTCAAATTCTTTTAATTTCAAATTGAAATAAAGATAACTCACACAAGGTAGGTTACAAATAATTAAGGGAAGATGTTTCCAGTTAACAAAGATAAGTTGGTGACTATTAACAGGAATTATTAAATTCTTATTGATGATAACAGGAGATGTTTCCCATGATTTTGACTTTCCATGTAGAACTTTAAATGAAGCCAGGCAAAGAATCTAGCAAATTTCTATAATCCCAGCACTTGAAAGGCTGAGGTAGGAGGATTGAGGTGAGTTCGAGGTCAGCCTGGACTACATAGTGAGTTCAAGACCAGCCTAAACTCCACAGCAAGACCCTTCTTCAAAAAAAAAAAATAGGTAATGGTTGGCAATCCATCAAGTTCTTCAAGCCCTGGTACCCTACTCTAGGTTAAATGCACTGTTTGTTTGATAAAGTTGTTAGCATGATGATAAAATGATGTAATGAAATATGTCCATTACAAGACACATAGAAAGTACTCAGTAAATATTATTTATAGTTAGGGCAGTTTTGCTTTCAGGTGTTTGTATATCTAATTACTTTTAAAGAGAGTACAAGGATTTTTTTTAAATGGTAGTACTCAGGATTGAGGTGTTTTTTATGGCTATGAAAATAATGGAGTCAGTTGATTGGTAGAGCTGGGTAGAGCTGAGCTAGAGAGCCCAGGAGAAAGTTGACCACAGGATTATTCAACCTTACAGAAATCCACAGAAGACTTTCCTGCACACATTGACCATAACCTGAGTGCAGGGAAACCAGCTGCTAGATACCAAGAGTAGACAGTGTCTCCAAGCGTTCATGACAACCATAGAAACTGTGGACAGTCTGTCTTCTCCAACTTTCACAAATCTCCTCTACTGATGTAGTGTCAATGGTTTGAAAATTAAAAAGAAAATACATTTACATATGTGTGTGTGTGTGTATGCTTATTCAAAAAGATGTAAAGCTCCAAAAATAGAAACAGCTACACAAGATGGTGTGTGTACATGTGTGTATACGGCCTCAGTAGGTACTAACAGCCACATTCACTATGCTGAGGCCTCTGGGTGAGGTGTGAGAATGCAGCTGAGAATCATAGCACAGTCCTTGTACACATTTGTGTAAGAGGGCTATGTCACACTCTGGGCTACTCTAGCGGGCACCTCTGTCCTTGCTACCAAGTCTTTTGTGAGTTATTCCGCTTGTGTTTAAACTCTGTATCATTCATTAATTTAAGTCCCCTTGTATAATATAGTAAAAACATGTCGTGATAGAACAAAGAATAGGGAAGCAGTTTGAAAACTTCTATCCAAGTGTGTGCACATTCATACCAAGCATAGTAGTAGATAACTCTAATCCTAGCACTAGGGAGGCTGAGGCAGGAGGATTGCCACGAGTTCAGAGGAAGCCTGCTGTACCCAGTGAGTTTAGGGCGGCATGAACGACATAGCAAGACAGTCTCAAAAAGAAAAAAAAAAAAAAAGAAAGCTGGTGGATGGAGCGTAAATCTGCACTCTGGCCCTCCATTGTGCCATTGTGCCACTGTGCCCCGGATGGTGTTGCTAGGAAGAAAAGCGTAGGTCTGCTATCTGCCCTTCCTCCATTGCCCTAGGATGGCAGTGCTACTTTTTGTGCCTCTTCCATTGCCCACATGATGGTGGTGCTGGTGAGCAGAGTGTGGGTTTCTGCTCTGTGCCTCCTCCATCACCCTGGTGTGGTGGTGCTGGCCATTGGGGTGTAAGTCTATGTTCTGCACTTTCTCCATTGTCCCTAGGCAGTGCTGGCAAGTAGAGAGTAGTTCCCCACTCTGCATCTCCTCTATTGTGCTGTAACAGTAGTGCCGGTCAGTGGGCCTGTGCTCAGCACTTTCTCCACTGCCCCTGGTCAGCAGTGGTACCAGCCAGAGCACTGTGGTCCCACGTCCTGTGCTCCTCTTTTGCCCCAGGAAGGCAGTACCAGCTAGCAGAGACATCTTGAGGTGCAGAACACCTAGGAAAGCCTTGATACAAGGAGTAAGGCTATCTAACATTGGAAATCTAAAAGCATCAACATAGAAAGCAAAATAAAATAGAAAATGGCAAGATGAAAATGTCAAATGCAATCTCAAACACTCAGCCCACTCAGGACAAGTGCAGAGCACAAAGAGATAGAGGAAGTCAGAAGCCAACAAATGGAAATCTCTAAAATGATAGCAGCAGAATTGAAAACACAAATGGAAGGGACCATAGAAAGAATAATCTCTAAAGTGCAAAAAGAAAGTCATTGAAGCAGACACAGATAAGCAAATGGAAGAGATCAAGAAACCATGAATGCCAAACACAAACAAGAAAGGGAATTCATGAAACAGATCCAAACAGAAATACAGGAGATTAGAAACTCCATTTAAAGTATACACAGCAGGTTGAATGAAGGCAAAGATAGAATATGAGGTCTAGAAGGCAGGAAAACAACTGTAAACCATGAAAAGAAAGATATGTTAAAAACAGCAAGAGATCAGAATGAAGCAAAGAAAAACAATGTAAGATTTATTGGGATCTACAAGAAAGGCAGAGACAGTGAAAAACCTCTTTACGGAATTAGTGGGCACAGAAGAGTTAAATGTGTTTCTTGTACAAAGTGTATTAATGGATCCTGTCTTCTGATCCACTCTACCTGTGTTTCTTTTTATTGGTGGATTGAGGCCATCTGCATTAATGATTATGACCAACACGCACTAGCTCATCTCTGCCATGCTATTTTCCTGCCATTGACTGCCTACTTTTCCCTTCCATTCAATTGTCTGCCTCACTTGGTGACCCGAGGCCACTGACACTGTCTACTCCTGGAATCATGGTCTTTTTAAATCTCTCTCTAGAGTGTCCTTCAGTATTCCTTGTAGAGTTGGTTTGGTTGGTCATGAATTCCTTCAGTTGTTCTTTGTTATGGAAGCATCTTGTTTCTCCAATAATTTTGAAAGATAGTTTTGCCAAGTACATCAGTCTGGGTTGGATGTTGTTTTCTTTCAGAACTTTAAATACTTCATTCCAGCCTCTTGACTTGATGGTTTGTGTGTAGAAGTCTGTCATGATTCTGATGAGTTTTCCTTGATAGGTGATCTGTTTCTTTTCTCTAACAGCTTTTAATATTCTGTGCTTGTGTTGAATTTCTGGGATCTTGATTATTAAATGTCAGGGTATAGCTTTCTTTTGGTTAGGGCTGTCTGGAGTTCTAGATGACTCACTGCTCTGTTTGTCATGTCCTTTTCCCATGCTTGGGAAGTTTCCTGCTATCACTTCTGTAAGTAGACTTTTAATGTCATTTATATTGATCCCTGCTTTATCACTGACATCTATTATTCTTAAGTTATTTTTTTCTTTATGGTTCCATGCAACCATTGTATTATTTCTTGGTTCCTTGTTATTTTTAGGAGATCTTTCCTTTCATAATTACAAGCTGCAAATCTGTCTTCAAGGTCTGAAAGAAAACCTATAGACTGAAAGTGAAAGGAGAGAAAGCAATGCTCAAAGTGACAAGGAACCATAAAAAGGCAGGGGTAGCTTGCCCACCAACTGCAGAATGGCACTTTTATATAGTGGAAAGCTACTCAGCTATAAAGAAAGATAACCCTGAAGTTCTTGTAGGTAAATGGATACAACTTGAGATCGTGTTTATGAATAAAATGGTTCAGAACCACATGGGTGAACATTGTGCTATATTCCTAATATAAAAAACTAAAGGAGCTGGTGGGATCCAAAGTGCACATTTTAGACCTTCTTATATGAAAGTGAAAGAGTCAAAAATGTCTAAAAAGGGAAGACAGTGGCCACTGTTAATCTATTATCATGTTTTGAAAACCATATTGTTTTCATTGTTCTGTTTAGTTTGGTTTTGTTCTGTTTTGTTTTGCTTGATTTTATTATATTTGATGGCCTGGACAGCCATATCAAAAATAACAAAATATATATGATAGTCATTATTGATGTCCTAGTATCTTGTTTTGAAGCCCTGTAATGCTCGCATTGTTATGCTTTGATTGATTTTATTCTATTTTGTTTTGTTTGATTGTATCATGCCTGATGATATAGGCAGATACTTTGAAGATAACAAGAGGCATTATGGTAGCTACTGTTGTTCTCCTATTATCTTGCTTTGAAGTCCTGTATTGCTTTCGCTGTTTTGTTTTGATTGGTTTTATTCTGTCCTTTTTTGTTTGATTTTACTACACCTGAAGGTATGGGAAGCTATTTTGAAGATAACAAGGGGCGTTAGGTAGCCACTGTTGATTTCCTTTCATCTTGTTTTGAAGTCGCGTACCACATTCATTGCTTTGTTTTGATTGACTCTTATTTTATTCCACTTTGTCTTATTTTCTTGAAAATAAAAAAAATTAAAAGAAAAAGAAATAATGTCAGAAAACTTCCCAAACATGGATAAAGAATTTGACAAATTAATAAAGCACATATAACTTCAAATAACCCTAACAAAAATAAATCTATATCAAGGCATATAATAATCAAGATTCCAGAAATTCAGCACAAAAGCAAAATATTAAAAGCAGTTAGAGAAAAGAAACATCATCTGTAAAGGCAAACCTATCAGAGTCACAGCAGACGTCTCAACACAAGCCCTAAAATCAAGAAAAGCTTGGAATGAAGTATTTCAAGCCCTAAGGGAAAATAATCTTCAACCCAGACTGATGTACTTCAAAAAACTATTTTTCAAAATTGATAGAGAAATAAGATACTTCCATGATAAAGAACAACTAAAGAAATTTATGACCACCAAACCAGTTCTACAGAATGCTCTGAAAGGCACATTAGAAAGAAATAAGGAAGACCACAAACACATCAGGAAAGCAAAAAGAACTCAAATAAACTACTGTTAACCTCAAACTCCTAAAAAAGAACAAATCATAGCTTGTAAAATACAAGAAATTATGAAGATAAGAGCAGAAATAAATGTAATAGAAACTAAGGAAATCATAAAAAGAATCAATGAATCAAAAAGTTGGTTCTTTGAAAGAATAAATAAAAATTTTAAATCATTAGCTCATCAAATCAAAAAGAGGAAAGAATCAAAAATTCAAGCAATTAGGCATGAGAAAGGGAAAAATCACAATGAATTCCAAACAAATTCAAGAGATCATCAATATCTACTGTGAGAACCTATACTCTAATAAGATTGAGAACGCAAAAGAAATGGACAGGTTCAAAGTACAATTGAATTGCAAAACTAAATCAAGAAGACATAAGAATTCTAAATAAACCAATGCCAGTCAATGAAATAACAAAATGTAATAAAGTATATAGAAAACAAAGAAAAGTCCAGATCCTGATAGATTCATTTTTAAATTCTACAAGAAATTTAGAGATGAGATGAACTGATGCCAATAATGCTGAAACTCTTTACAGAAATTGAAAGGAAGTTAGTACTCCTAAAATATTTCTTGGAAGCAAGTATTACCCTGATTTCAAAACCAGAAAAGAACCCAAATAAGAAAGAAAACTACAGTCCAATCTCCGTAATGAATTACTGAAGCAGAAATCCTTAATAAGACATTGGCTACTATCTAATTGGCAGCAAATCATCAAAAAGATCATACATCATGACCATGTAGGATTCAGGAATGCAGGCAGGGTTCAAGATGCAAGTCAATAAATGTAGAATACCACATAACAGAATGAAAGACAAAAATCATATGATCATCTCAATGCAGAAAAAGCATTTGACAAAGTCAAACATCAATTCATGATAAAACTTTATGGAAAATTGGAATAGATGGTCTTTCCCTCAGTCTTATAAAAGCCATTTATGACAAGCCAACAGCTAATAGCATATTAAATGGTCAAAAACTGAAAACTTTCACTCTAAAAATAGGAACAAGACAAAGATGTCCATTATTATCACTTCTGTTCATTATAATGTTGGCAACATTAACAAGAGCAATTAGACAAGAGGAAAAAAAGGAATAAAGGTAGGAAAAAAAGAAGTTAAATTATCATTTTTTGCAGATGACATGATACTCTACATATAAGATCCCCAAAACTCCAACAAAACACTTGTAATTTTTTTGTTTTGTTTTTATTTAGAGAAAAAAAACAAAACAGAAAAGAGCATAGAAATAATGCAGAATTTTGAAAAAAGTAAGAAATCTCTAGTTGATATAACATATTGTTATCTTAGAATTAGTTGCTCAAGTTATAAAATTGAAGCATAAAAAGTGGACAATCAATGACAGTCAAACTCTTCTGTTTGATGAACTAGCAAAAACTTAGTGTGGTTATGCATCTTGCACATTTAAATGTACATACAGTTACATCCTTTAGAGAACTTTCTTTTCCTCCCATTATTACAATATCTATTATACATTTTGGATCTTAGTGCTCTTTCAGTTTTTTGTTATTATTTTTTATACTAGAGAGACAATACAATATTTACAAATGTGAGTCTGATTTATTTCGCTTATGAGGATAGTCTCAAGTTGCCTCCATTTACCTGTACAGCCTCAAGATCATCCTTTTTATAGCTGAGTAATATTCCATTGTATACAAACAAAGGCTTCATTGAGAAATTGTGAAAATATTGCCTTTCACAGTAGCATCTAAAAAAATGAAATACTTAGGAATCAACCTAACCAAGAATGTAAAAGACCTATATGCTGAAAATTATACTACTCCAAAAAAGGAGATAGAAGAGAATATTAGAAAATAGAAGGATATTCCTTGCTCTTGGTTAGGAAGAACCAATATTGTGAAAATGGCCATACTCCCAAAACTGTTATACAGATTTAATGCAATCCTGATCAAAATACCATTGATATACCTCACAGATCTAGAGAAAACACTCCTAAAATTCATTTGGAAACAGAAGAAACCTAGAATAGCAAAGGCAATTTTGGGCAACAAAGGCAAGGCAGGAGGCATCTCAATTCCTGAATTGAAACTATACTACAAAGCCACAGTGATAAAATCAGCATGTTACTGGCAAACAAATAGACTTGAGGATCAATGGAACATATTAGAAGATGAAAACACAACTACAAAGACACTCAGCCATCTTATCTTTGACCAAAGGGCTAAACATGTCCACTGGAAGGATAGCCTTTTTAATAAATGATATTGGAAAAATTGCTTTTCTACATGCCTAATACTGAAACTAGATCCATGCCTATCACCAAGCAAACAACTAAAGTCAAAATGGATCACTTGTAGATTTAATATCCAATTTTAGTAGTGTAGTGGAATATGAAGTCAACACTCAAAAATCAACAGCATTCCTGTACAAAAACAACAAACTCATTGAGAGAGAAATTAGGGAAAGCCCATCTTTCGTGAAAACGTCCAAAAAAAGAAAGAATTACTTAGGGATCAATCTAACAAAGAATATAAAAGACATTTTCAGGGAAAATTACAGTACCCTAAAACAGGAGAATTAAAAAGATATCAGAAAATTGAAAGACATATCTTGCTTTTGGACAAGAAGGACCTACATAGTGAAAATGGTCATATTCCCATAATTGTTATACAGATTTAATGCAATCCCAACCAAAATACCATTACCATACCTCACAGATCTAGAGAAAACATGCCCAAAATTCATCTGGAACCACAAGAGACCTAGAATAACCAAAGCAATTTTGAGCAACAAAGGCAAGTCAGGGAGCATCACAAAGCTACTGTGATAAAAATTACATGGAATTTCCAAAGCAACAGAAACAAAAAAGGCAAACAAAATAAAACAAAACAAAAAGACCTTGGGATAGGTGGAACAGAATGGAAGATGCAGACACAACCCAAACACATTCAGCCACCTTAATTTGACAAAGGAGCTAAACATGTTCACTGGAAGAAAGTCTCTTTAGGAAGTGGTGCTGGAAAAACTGGCTCTGCACATGTCAAGTACTAAAATTAGAGCCATGTTTATCACAATGTACTACAATAAAAATGGATCAAAGATCTAAAGATTAAAACAGAAACACAAAATCTACCGAAAAAGAAAACTGGCAGAAATCTTGCAGATATAGGTGTAGGAAGAAACTTCATGAACAAAACGTAGACTGCTAGGGAAATTGTACAAAGAATCAATAAATAGGATCTCAACTTATTAAAAATCTTTGAAACAACAAAAGTGAACAGAGTGGAACAACAGACTGACAAGACAACACAGAGCCAGTTGTCCCACAAAGGACTTCTATCTAGAACATAAACAGAATTGAAAAAAATCAGACCTCCCCAAATCAAAGAGCCATTCCAGAAATATCTGAGATGAATATGAACTTCTCAAGAGAAGAATTACAAATGACTAATAAATACAAGAAAAAATGTTCAACATCATTGGTTATTTGAGAGATGCAAATTAAAATAACACTGAGATTCCATCTCACCACAGAAAGAATGGTTATCATTAAAATTCGACTGATAACAAATGCTTGGGGCCAGGGATTTAGCTCAGCTATGTAAGAACCTGTCTGGCAAGCACGAGGTCATGAGTTCGATCCCCAGTACCAAAAAAAAAAAAAAAAAATGTGTTGGAGGGATAATGGGAAAAAGGAACCCTTCTCCACTACTGGTGAGTATGTAGACTGGTGCAGCCACTGTGGGAATCAGTGTGGAGATTCCTTTAAAAAGTAGGATCAGAGGTCCCATTTGAACCAGCAGAAAATACCTTCTGGGTATTTTCCCAGAAAAACTGAAAACATCCTACTACAGCAATATATGTGCACCCATGTTCATAGCAGCACAATTTTTAATAACTAAGTCTTGGAAACCCCCCGGGTGCCCATCATCCAAGGAATGAATAAAAAAATGATTTTTATACAGTGGAGTACTACTCAGCCATAAATGATAGACTTGAAAATTTGTAGATAAATGCATGCAACTTGTGCCCCTACTCCTAAGTGAAATTAATTATACCAATAGTGTAAACATCATATTGTCTCACTAGTGTGAAAATCTGAAGAAGTAAATATGATGAAAATATACAGTAGATATTGATAATTGGAAAGGAACTGTTCAACAAAAAAGATAAACTGTGATGGAGGAAAGGGGAAAGGAAGAAAGAAAAAAGGAAAAAAATATATGTATACACAAGAAAATTAAGATAGTTATACAGCTAGCTTCTCTTAGTTCCTTGAAAAGAAAGCTTTGTGCAAATTTTGTTTGATCAAGATGTCATGTCTATGGTCTTGTATTCTGAACCAAAACTACAAAGGCGATACATACCGTATCAACTATTGTGAGATTCCAACTAACCTAACAAACTCAGTTTCATTGTTATATTTATCATTTTTTGTTCTTTCTTCAAAATAAAATTTCAAATAAGGAAAGACAAGGAAAGGAAAGAAAAATAGCAAAGCAAAGCAAATGTGTGCCATCTGTTTACTCATTAAACTGATGACTACTAAGCATCCAGCAGAAAGCTAAATGCCACAGTGTCTACCTGAAATTTTGCCTTTGAACAGGAAGATACCCAGACTGTCCTACTGCACAGCCAGTAATGGGTCAAGTATGTTGTCAGTCACACGGTCCTGAGATGTTTAGAGAATCCATCATAAACCATGTTTGCAGCATATTTGTAAACAGCCGGTATGACCTGCTGCTGGTTAGGTCTTTTAATGAGCGCATCCAACACAGAGTGAGATGACAGCAGGAAGAGATCTAATTAAACACTTTTCAGGCCCATTATTAAAAATGAGGCCATCTGGTTTATTGTCACCATGGGCATTACAGAGTGCTAAAGTTATCTGAACACAGCAAAGTCAGGGAGGAAAACACAGGATAAAACATGCTGGACCTGACATTCAAGTTAATCAGTTGATCTAAAGATCCTTTAGGGCCAGGAATGTATCTCCACAGCACAGCTCCTGTCTGGTTAGCACAAGGTCCTGAGTTTGATTCCCAGTACCAAAATTAAAAAAAAAAATCATTTACAAAATAATAAACAGCAACTCTAAATCTATAGAGTGCATAATTGAGATCAACTTTGTAATAGATGGGCAGTTCCATTTTACATGTGGCATTCTGTTTTGTCAGAGATTTTCCTAGAACATTCAACACAATAAAATGCTTCTTTTGTATGGGAATCTTGCATGCAGTTAGCCAAAATATTCTATGAATTCAAATTTAAAAGTTTTGGGGTATTTTATTCAATGTATCTACTTGTAAGTAGTTAGCACAGAACATGGGCCAGATAGTTTAGCAAAAAAAAAAAAAAAAATTAAATAGCACTTAGAATGGTTGGAAACACTAGAGAACATTGCTGAGACGAAGCTACCAAGACTAAGTCTAAATCCACGGTACAAAACCGGCTCCCGTGAGACAACACTTGCTGAAGTCACCACCCTCCTTCGTGTCACTTTGCACTTCTATTCCCTGAAGACCAGGATTCCGGCTGCAAAAGACCCTCAGGGAATTAATTTTACATGAGTTTCAATCCAAATCTGAGGCTATTCAGGCCAAATTCAAGTGAGATTCTTACACTTTCCAGGAGGTGAGAATTACTCATTTATCCATCTTACCCGAGGATAGTAAGTCGTCGAAATATGAAATTTTCCTACTGATACCCGGAAGATGCTGGGAGCAGGAAGCATGTACAGTGCGCTTTGTTTATCATGTCAGTTGGAACACTTCGGAGAGCGGAAGAAGAAGTGTCCTTAAACTATTACTCCAGGAAGAGATGCTCCCTGCGGGCGCCACTCCAAGCAGAAACGATCACCTGGCTGTGGTGACAAAGTCTTCATGCCAGTACCCTATTCTTTTGTTTGTTTTTCTTTTTGTTTTTGCTACCGGGGATCAAACTCATGACCATGTGCCTGCCAAGCAGGTGCCTATGCCGAGTACTCCATTCTCAGTGCTGCCCGAGAGACTTTCCCCGCCTCAGAGCTGCATTGCTTGGAGGTTGAAGGACGCATCTCCACGGCTTCTGTCAGAAGCTGGGCAACATCACCGCGTCCCCCAGGTGTAGCCTCGGAAGGGACCACGCCGCCTCACAGGGCTTTCCACATGCCTCGCCCTCCAGCAGGCTGGGCTTGGTTCTGCGGTACTGACCGAGCTCATCTGCCAGTCTCTCCAAACAACGCACAGCGAAATACATCGATTTAATATTAGCGTGCTGCAAATGCCACTGCGAAGGCAATGAAAGGACTTCCCCAGATGCCCGGAAGGGCTGCTTTGCTGTTTGAATTGTGTGCCTGATGCAAGTGGAAATGTGTTCCCTTTGATAATTCGTATTTCCATACTAGCTGGTTAACTTCTGAATGAAGTAAGTCGGTTATAAAAGGGACACATTTGAGTCACGATGACAAGTGTGTCCATAGAAGAGGCATCATTAAGACCACGGACAGCACCGGAAAGGCCGCCACACTGGGAAAGCGGCACAGTCTTCTATGAGACCAAATTCTCCAGTTTACTTGAATGTTACAGACTCTGTAGTAACAGCCTCTAAGAGGTTTAGTACAAATTTCATCCCGAACTTTAGCTCTCTATCTTATTTTCTTGTGTACTCTGCTTTAAAAATTACTATGAGACTATAAATTACTATAAAGGTTTCCACAAAACTCCTAATTTTGCCACCAAAATTTGTTATTTCACTTTAATTTTACCGAAAACTGATTCAGCATCTAATGGGTAGTGTCTGACGTTAGAATAGTGACTATCACAGAGTTCTCGTCCTAGAGGCATTCTGTTCGCTGGCTTTGGCCCTGTGAGTGAGTGTATATCATGCTGTCACAGGAGGCTTAACTTGGAACTGAAAATTATTCAAGCACCCTCATAAAGTTCAATTTTGGGGGTAAAATATGTACAGTTTAAGTATACTGATAAAGGCTAGAAAATGTTGCTATGTTATACTTTCATTTCCAATACCTATAAATAATTTTAAATGCAGAGAGCTATAAAAATGGCTATAATTTTTAGATAGTTTTAAATGAAACAACTAAAAGAAAATACCGTATTTCTAAAACACAGATGTGGCCATTTCAGGAATGGATTTATGGTCTTCTTGTGACTCATTAAAGGCACTGTACCTGGCTGTTTGCAGATTCAGAAGTCCATTGCTCCAAGCAATGAGGACCAAGAATTACTCCTCCCCAGGGCCAGTTGTCCTGCTCAGCTGAACTTCCATGAAAACAAATAGCATTAGCAAGATTTTTCTGTGTGATTTTAGAAGCAGTTTGAGGGCAGAAAGAAAGAAATCTATTGAGTAAAGTATTGACTAATAAAGTGCAGTTTTCTACAAAAATCTTAAATCAAACATTACTGTGGTTTCTCTCCCACTGTGAACTAGTTGCAGCTGCCTCATGGGACACAGTCTCATGCAGAATGACTGTTCATGAATGTATGCAAAGACTGAGATCCACACGTGTCAGTGATTTACTAGAGTCAAAGAATCTAGATAAATAACTGGACAACAGAATAGAGACAATTGATTCTTAGATAATGGAGAGTAGGTTTGAACAATAAACAAAAATCATGTCATCTTCAAGTATTTGCATAATCACAAGAAATGAATAAAACCTCTTTGTTTGCCTTTATGCGATAGGAATGCTCATATTGGTGTGTTTAATTTTTTAGTAAGATGCCATCAAAATTGTGGGTTTATTTTCATTGCCACACATTGATGCTTAGACCTCAAAGAGAATTTTCCATACAAAGTAGTCATTTGTCTTGAAATATGCAAAACTTAGGTTAGGTTACTCAAAAAGTCAAGTATAATCCAGAGGTTTCCTCTTGCCATTCCTTCCATAACACCTACTCAGCATTTATAAGCTATAGCACCTCCTGATAAATAAACTGTAACCCCGTGTTAATGATTTATAAAGTTATATGAAGATGAATAGGTAGAAAATGAACTCTGAGGAAATAATGAGATTTTTAAAATATATTGCATGTTTTTATCTTCAAAGTAGTTATTCAAATTACAGTATTTAGGCATGATGAAAATTATCAAACAATGAAAACAAAAACTGTTCTTTTTGAGAAACTAACAGAGGTTAATAGTACTGAGCAATGAGTTACTAAATGTAGAAAAAAGTCTTGGATCTTATTTTGGAAACTCAAAAGGCGAACAGTAGATTGCACCTGTTGAAGGTAGATCAAGACAAATATGGTTATAAAGGCATAGTTCTTAAATTTTTCAAAAATGGGTGAAATCTATATTTAATTATGCTTAAAATAAAGGGAAATAAATGTTTCCCAGCTCAATATATACTCTCTTTTTACATAAAATAGCATTTTTTACATAAAATAGTTTATTTTGAACCAAATATAAAGGAATATGGCCCAGGAACATGGATTCTAATTGCTCTGAATGACATATTCCAGTGTGGAAGAGGGTATATGAAATTTTACAGCCATAGAACAAATCAAGTTATGAGGCGTTGTAGCTATAAAATACATCAACTGGGGACATTAGGTAAGTGGGATGCAACAGAGCAGTACCTGTCTTCTTTAGATTTCCGATATTAACTTACAGCATTCGTAACCTGTAAAATTTGGGAAAGCTAGAGGTCTCTAAGGCTTAGCTTCACATTTCAAAAACTTTATCTGGTAGTCATGAGGATGTCACAAGGGACTGAAGATGGCCCAAGATAGCTCTTGATTTGTAGCACGGCATCTTCCCACAGTCACCATGTCCTTCCCAGCCAAAGACCGTCTGCTGCTCCTGCAGTACAGATGTGGCAAATTCAGAAAGCTTTAGTCCACACTCAAGAACAAAGCATTCGTGATACTTTCCTTACTGTTTGCCACAAGCTTCATTTCT
>PVLA01015458.1:0-25190 GCA_004027455.1 Hydrochoerus hydrochaeris
AGTCTTTCCCCACCTTGAATTTATTCTATAAGAGTCCCTGGAAAAGACAAGAGTCTGGGGCAACCTGCTTGGGACCCCTTTCTGTCTCTCTTCAGACAAGAGCTTTCTTTCTCTCAATAACTATATTCTACTCTTCACCTCCGTTGTTCCTAAAATTCATTCTTCGATTTTAGAGAATATGAGCCCGTACCGGACACAGTAGGTTGGGAGTTTCATTCCCCTATATCAATGGTGTGTACCGTTTGACAACAGTATATACACACTCACATCCAGATATATATGGGAGAGATATGAAGAAACTAAATAGGATTTGGGTTCAAATTATGACTTGTTTTAGTTTCCCTGTGTATCTTTTCACAACATGCCTGTTGTTTTTGAAGGTCATTTGTATCTGGATCTTTCAAAACTATATGTTGTAAATTCAGCCATTTACTATTAGCTTTTGTTTATCTCTGTGTTAAAATAAGCGATTTGCTGCTATTTTTCATCTGGTTTTTGAGCAGGACTGATGGGTGTCTTGATATCCCTTAGGAACAGAGTTTGGTTAAATAAAAAAGCAAATATTTTGCTGAGCTTTCTCACAGGCTTCCAACAAAATGAGTTTTGTTTTGTTTTGATTTTGAAACTCCAGTTAGCTATCCACCCCAACCCCCGAGAGGGGTGATTTCATCATGACCCTTTTCAAAGAAAAATTATTTATTCATTAACATTTTTAAAAAATAACCAAAGCTCTTTTTCTCCCCCCCCACCCCATGCCGATAGGGTTGCAGAAGATTAAAGGCAGAAGCCAAGGGAAGAAAAAACCTTTAATGATTCTTAGTAACACTTAAACCCTACATAAAGTGGTGTAGTACCAGGGGGAACAAAAATTAATTAGAAATCAAAATTAGGCTTGCTTTATCAATGTTAAAAATATTGCAAGAGGAAAAAAAGAGAAGCATTTCTGTAATTAAATTTAATTTAGGGAAATAATCTTAGTTCCTGCAATTTGCAACTGTGGGAGGTTTTATTTTAAGGTTATTAAAGGACGCACTTTCTAGAGAGTCAGTGGTGTGCTAGGTTATCTTGTAGAACTGAGATGAGTCAGAAGCTGGAGCAGGAGGGTATGAGGTGTGTGCTGAGTGCTGCAGGGCAGCCCCCTGAGATACCTGATACAGGCTGCCCCCTGGGCAAGGCCTCCCCCTCCTGTCCTCTGCTATGTTGCCAGGAAGAGTATTAACCTCACCCAAGGGACAGGAGAATGTCCCCAACAGATGCTTCCTCTGTCAGGAGCAGGGAAGACTCCTATGGAGGAGACAGCTCTTCCAAGACTATTCTAGAGCTGTCGGGGAGAGGGGACAGACTGTGGGCCACCATGGACAGCTATGCTGTCTCCCCTCCATCACACTGCACACCCCTCAGCACCCAGGACACAGTATGTGTCTGGGAAAGAGCAGTGCCTGACCTTAGGGCTATAGCCACCAGCCTGGGGGCAGCTGGCATCCGCCAGGCTGGTCTGAAACTCTCTTCATGTATTATTTTGCCCCATAGCCACCACAACCATAGTGAAGTGAAATCATTACCCTCATTAAAAAATATTACTTGAAAATTTACTTGCATTCCTTTACAGCTGTATCTTTCTCTTTGTAGTGGTAAAATAACCAATTTACTGTCTTTTTAGGTCAGTGGTTTTGACTGTAATCACAATGCTATGTGACTGTCACCACTGTTTAGTTCCAGAACTTTTTCATCATTAAACAAAAACTCCCATTTCCCCTTCCTCTAGTCTGGTGCTGGGTGCTGTGATACCTGATACAGGCTACTTTCTGACCCTGTGAATCTGCCTGTTCTAGATATCTCATCTAGATGGAGCCGTACAATATCTGTCGTTTTGTGTCTTAGTTCACTGGGCAGTGTTTTTGGATTTCATTCATCCCTTTTACAGACGAGGAAAATGGACTGAAACGAAATGACTTTCTCGGGGCAGACAGGGCATGAATAGCAGAGGAAGAGTTTAAAGCCAGGGGTGGGACTCCAGAGCCCGTGCTCTTAGCTGTGTTCAACCTGGCTTTCTCCCCAGGCAGCCCGTCCCTCTCCATCAGACAGGTCAGGTGGCTGCTCTTCCCCAGACACATACAGTAAATTATTAGAAATAATGGAAGTAATGGTGTTATTCACAAGTTGGTTAAAATATTTCATGCATTTATTTTTATTTATTTATTTTTTGGTACTGGGGATCAAACTTATGACTTCACACTTGCCAGGCAGGCACTTATGCTGCTGAGCTAAATCCCCAGTTCCTCACTAGACAAGCATTTAAATGGTGCAGGGAAGCATATTAAATAAAAGTGGCTTTGTGCTATGTGACATAGAAGACACCAGGTTGCAAAATATGTGAACTATAAGCTCTGCTTTGTAAAGAAAATTATGTGTATAGAATTCTGGGAATGAGAAATATCTAAATATTAACTATGGTGCTCCATGATAAGATTAAGGGTGATTTAATTTGTCTATATTTTAAATGTCTTTTAAACCATAAACATATTTTTTGCATAAGAGAGGATAAAAACTAGTCTTTAAAATAATTCTAAGGTGGGTATGACAGAATGAACTCACTGTGCAATTTTACTCTCTCCCAAAACTCCCATTAAACTTCCTATGTGAATGGTATTTTGTCCGTCTCTCTCTGTCTCTGTCTCTCTTTCAGGAGAACCTCGCAGGTGAAGGAGATTATACACAGCGAGGCCGCTGGGGCCTCAGCAGCCGGTAGAAGTGTGGTTACAGCTTGGTGGCCAAGAGCAGCAGTGGGAGGAGGCAAAGGTACAAAAGTCAGGAGCTCTGGGAAGAGCCTAGAAGCTGGTGGATCTCAAGACACTCTGATATTCTGGACAGGATCTCTGTGCTTCAGATGCCACACAGAGCAGGAAGTCTCAGTGCTAGACCCAGAGCAGAAGGAGTAAGTGACTAGGGCCCTCCTGACCTCAGACTCTTCTTTTAAAAAAATTGGTACCAGGGATTGAACTCATGACCACATGCTTCCAAGGCAGGATCTTATGCTGCTGAGCTAAATCTCCAGCCTGCAGCCCCATACTCTTATCTGAGCAGTGAGAGGCAGCGTAAAGGGCTCCCTCACAGGCACACCGAGGCTTGCTCCTCAGGACCTCGCTTGGGGACCCACATGACGCAACCAAACTAAAAATAAGGAAATGAATACTCCTGCTTTCTGTGCTAGGGATGGCGGGGGATGCAACTGGAATAGAATCCTGCTAAGTCCCAGTTCTTCCATTTCTTCATTTGAGTGATAGGACTATGCATAGTATTTTATTTATTTATTTATTATTTTTTTGTGGTGTTGAAGGCAGGGACATTTTATTTTATTTTATTTTTGAAATAGGGTCTTTCTAAATGGTCCAAGCTGGCCTCAAATTTGTGATCCTCCTGCCTCAGCCTCAGGAGTAGCTGAGATTATAGATGTGCACCACTGTGCCTGAATGTATTTTGTCATTATTATGCAGGACATAGATGTACATTTCGTGCACTCCTTACATATATATTTTATGAAGTAAGAGAGAGGAGCCTAGGAAGACACTGGTGAGTACACACTGCTGAGTTTGCAGTTTTCTTGCTGCTGTGCTTGTTTTATTTTATTTTAGCTTTTTCAGTACTGGGAATTGAAACCAAGACCTTTGCACTGAGATGCATTTCCAGCCCTTTTTATGTTTTGAGACAGGGTCTTGATAAGTAGCTAAACTGCCCAGGCTGGACTTCAATTTGCAATCCTCCTACCTCAGCCTCCTGAGTAGCTGGGATTACAGACATGAGCCACCATACACAACTCCTGTCCTTATTGAGAACCTCCTGTGGAGCTTTACATAGCCAGCAGCATTGTGTTCTTCAGATTTATTCTAGGGCATGAAAGGAAACAACTTTATACAGTTCATTCCTTTTCCATCAGAGAAGTGGCAGGTATTAAGAACTGACGCTCTGCTCCCATTAACCGAATGACACACACGTGCCACTTGTTCTAGACAGAGCTGTACTTTTCCCTCAGAGGCAGGCAGGGAGGATAGGAAATGGCATTTCATTATGATCCACTGTCTAGATGTTAGTCATGGCATATTTTAGAGCAAGCCTGCAGGGAGCGGAAATAACAAAGTCACTCAGAACCAAGAAAGCCATTGCAGAAGACAAGCAATCCCCTGTCTCCTTTGCAGTTACTGATCTACAGGCATCTTGCCTGGGGGCTGCCAGCATAGTTTTTTGCTGCTAGTCCAGCTGTGTTCTAAATATTATTGCTTTGGTTTGTTTTCAGGGCTGCTGTCTTTGGAGAAGGACTGGCTTCAATGAGAGAGACCTTTTTAGTTTGGACTTTATTTCTCACTCCTGGTGACAACTCAAGCAGATCATTTTATCTCTTTTTACTTCTTCCCATCATTCCTCTTTGTAAACCTTCTCACCAAGTCACCATGGTGTCACTTCCAGAACATGGAGGTTCCCAGGCTTAACAGATAATGTCATTCAACAATTCCTGCTGTGGAATCAAAATACTTCCTCTTTTGGAAATTTCCCAGTGGTCTTATTCTTCTGTTCTCTTTTGTAACTTCTAATTCCCCCTTTCCTCAGTCTTCTCAGTTTCACTCCACTCCACATTTCAGCTCTTTTCTTGGATGAGCTAAGCTATATCCATTATGGTGAATAATCCTTAATGGAACTCAGTCCTAGCTCATCTTTTGAAACGGAGTACTATAATTACATGTGAGCCAGTCCTCTCTCTTTTTTTGCTATGACTTTTAAAATCTGATAATGTTCTAATATCAAGTCATTCATTCTGGTTTAATAATCATGTGAAAACCTTCTCTGCATGCAGTCCAGCAAAATCATTATCATTATAAATCAAACCTGGTGAAAGAAACATAATATGGTTGGTATAATTTCACAATAGCTACCATTTAAATCTATCTTGGCATTTTCATGTGTCTGACATGCAAAGCTTAGGAATTGCCTTGGCTTCGTTATGACTATAGGGGCTGCAGGTAGAGAGAGGGGCTCAGGAGCGGCATGTTAGGCTCAGCCTCTGGTCTTCTGCTTAAGTGCTGGGGAAGAAGAGCCCGTGTCTTGAAAAGCAGCTGCTCTGTGGTGCTCAAGCTTGATTGTGGTATAAGCTAACTGCAGCCTCCAAAATCTTAGCTTTCACACACTGCTGATCTTCATGTAGCTCAAAAGGGGCTGGCATGCCAGGGTCTTATTGAATGGCAGATTTATGCCAGTTCACAGAAAGCATGACTTAGTTTCCATCTTCCTGATTTCAAATACAGCTGAAAGGTCAATCCTATCTGTTAAAAATCATTGTGATATAAATCCATATTTTATGGAAATAGAAAATATTCTAAACTTCATTCGAAACCACAAAGAATCCCAAATAGCCAAAAACAATCTTAAGAAAGAACAAAAAGGCATTTTATGTACTTCCTGATTTCAAAATATTTTATAAAACTGTGCTAACTAAAACTGTATGATACTGGCAGGAAGAGAGACATACAGACCAACAGAAAAAAGAACCCAGAAATAAGTTCACATATATATGGTCAACTCATCTTCAGTAAGAATACTAAAAATACACAGAGGAAGGGGGCAAGGGTGTAACTCAGGGGTAGAGAGAGTGTTCAGCATTCACAAGGCCCTGGGATCAAGCCTCATCAGCCCTCCAGCCTCCCCACCCGCAAATATACAACAAGAAAAGATAGTTTCTTCAATAAATAGTATTGGGAAAACTGCACACCCACATGCAAAAAGTCAAATCCTTATCTTACATCATACATAAACTTCAAATAGATCAGACTTTAATAAGACTTGAAGCTACACAGTTTCTAAGGAAAACATAGATAAAAGATTCATGATATTGGTCTTGGTGGTGGTTTTGCAGATATGACACCAAAAATACAATGCAAGAAAATAAAAAAATAGAAAAACAGAACAACATCAAATTAAAATTTTCCTTATGCCAAAGTTCATACAATCCATAGAGTGAAAAGGTAATTTATAGAATGGGAAAGAAATATTTGCAAACCATATATCTGAAATGGGTTGATTTCCAATGTGTAAGGAACTCCTCTAACTTACTAGAAAGCTTGGTATGATGGTATACACCTGTAATTCCAGCACTTGGGAGGCTGAGACAGGAAAGTCACAAGTTCAAGCCTGTCTGGGATATATAATGAAAACCTGTCTTAAACAAACAGACAAGGTCAACAAACAAAACAAAATCTCAGTAGCAAAGCAACAAAAATGAAAACACCAAATAACTTGATTAAAATCTTGGGCAAAGGACTCAAATAAGAAGATGCACCAATGGCTGACAGCTATGTGTTAAGATGCTCAACACCATTGACTATCACAGAAATGTAAACCAAAGCCACAAAGTGGTATATTTCACACCAGTTAGGATGGCTATGGTCCAAAAGATGAAGGATGAATGTGTGGGTGAGGATGTGGAGAAAAAATAATCCTTACACACTGTTTGTGAGAGTTGGGAAGTGGTGCAGCTGCTACAGAAAACACAAAGAGTCTGAAAAATTATAAATAGAATCACGTATAATCCAGCAACCCACTTTTGGTATTTATCCACAAGAATGGAAATCCAGATTCTAAGGATATCTACTCCTCCATGTTCATTGCAGTATTCACAATAGCCACAATATAGGAACAGCCTAAATGTCTAGGGATAGATTTTTTTAAAAATGTGGTTCCATATATGATGAAGTATTACCTATGGTGTGAAAAGCAAGAAATCCTGTCATATAGTGCAACATGGCTGAACCTGAGGACATTGTGCTAAGTAAAATAAGCCAGCCACAGGAGGACAAACACAGCAGGACTCTCCTTGGGGGAGGTGTATAAAATAGCCA
Organism: Hydrochoerus hydrochaeris; assembly: GCA_004027455.1. Taxonomy (NCBI): domain Eukaryota; kingdom Metazoa; phylum Chordata; class Mammalia; order Rodentia; family Hydrochaeridae; genus Hydrochoerus; species Hydrochoerus hydrochaeris. The sequence continues at coordinate 6,885 of PVLA01015458.1, forward strand.
GTTGATAGTAGAGAGCAGAATAGTGCTTGGTAGGAGGTGGGTAGAGGGGAAAAAGGGGACAAACTCAAACAGTATAAAGTTTCAGTTACACGAGTATATCTCTCATCTCTCAGTTCTAGAGATCTGCTATATTACATTGTGCCTATCATTGTGCACTTAAATTGAGAGACTAGATTTCCATTTTCTTACCACAATACAATAAAAAGGACATCTGGAAAGCAACCGGAAACAGCTGTGTTGTGGTTAACCAGCTGATGGGTTCTATTCAGTCATCTTTAATTCTTAGCCTACTGTCTCATTTTCCAGCATCTTAACACATGAGGAGAAGATGAAAAGAAGTTCTTCCAGGCATGCATTGGTGATGTTCAATAAAAGAAATGAAGAAACACAGGTGGGGAACACTTAGTGGGGCCCAAGACCCTGAAATAGGAAGAAATATGAGGTTTGGCCATACCAGCACCTCCATGAATATACTTGGGCAGAGTCGTCACAAGCTTGACTTGGTTGTCACAAGGACACTTTGGAACATGCTTTTCAGGGTCACAAGTCTCTATGCTACTTTTAAGTTACCTGCATACCTTTTCAGTCTTGGCACAATTTCAAATGTTGCCTGCCCTTCCTCCATGTTCACAGATTGAGTCGGGGTCTGATTCCGTGAGGCCATCCTGACCAGGTGACAGACAGCCTGCTCTGAGGTTTTGCGAAAGAAAAAAACCACCTTAGCTGTCCCTAAGAAGAAAACCTTAACTCTGCCCAACAATAGACCAGAAACCAAAAAACACCTACTAAGGGCTATAGAACACCTACCCTGGAGAAAATGTCCTGAAAATTATGAAGAAAAAGTAAAATATTTTCAAGGAATGAACATAGATAATTTTCACAGATAATTTCTAATCAGTATGTTTAAGGATTGTGAGTTTACTCAGAACAAATGTTAAAAGAACAAAGCAAAACAAACAAAAAACAGAACCCAGTTAATTTTACTGAACAAACAACTTTCAAATTATTAAGCTAATTATTTTCTGTCCATGAAAACAATTTATCCTGAGTCCTTAAACATAGGCATGTTTGTTATCCACAACCTTTTTCTCTGTCCAATCCAAATCCCTCTTGCATTTCAACTTCTCCCAAGCTTGTTTTAAACTCTTTTGCTCATGGAAATGGCCACCTGGCTTCTCTGTCTTCCAATTCTATCTTTTTAGTTTTCCTTCATGGGGCTAGTCTGTATCCTTTAATTATTAATTTAAAAAAAACAATTTCTACTGGTTTAGTAGATATTTGCAAGCTGATGGACACACCATCTGCATTTCCCCACCCAGGATTTGGTGGCGTGAAGTCCATTTAGGCTCCACTTGTGTATTCCTGCGGACCGTCAGGCAGTCAGACATTGACTGTCAGTCTTAGGTCTTCCTTCATTCATTCCAGCTCTGGCTGTGTGTGGTCCCCAAGAAAGGCGCACAGTGAGAGGCACTGGGGACATGGTTTGTGTGAAGGCCAGGTTGGAGATCAGTCTCCTTGGTGGTACTAATTAGAAGCCCTGAGCTAGGGTGACCAAGGGGCAAGACACCCAGAGAGGGAAAACGGAAGTCTCCAGGTGCAGGGCTGCGCTGCAGGCTGCCCAGTGTTGAAGCAAGGTGAAGTGAGGCTGATGAGGGGCTGGGTAGGGGGTCATGTGCTCTGGGCACAAACTAGGTGGGGGATGGACCTGAAGACAGACTGTCATACTCTGCCCAAGAAAGGAGGTGGAGGCATTTGTTTTTCTCTTTTCTTCCTCTCGGGTTTCTTTGTACTCTTTTCTAAACTTCCAACATCTAAACAGTTGCAGGGTTGGGCAGAAGGAGGTAGTGGCCCATGTTTGACCTTCAGGTCCTCTTCTGAGGACTGTTTACAGAAGGTGGACTGTGGGGACGCCTCTTGATTAAACAATTGTGTGCACCCCTGGCAGAGCTCAGAATTGTGTTGAGTATGAAAATATCAGGTTCTGACACCACTAGGCAAATCACTGTTAGTTTTGAATACTTAAATAGCTATTTCCTTCCATTAAAACCTTATGACATGGCCCTGTTCTGTGTGATAGTTTTAATAACAATTCTTAGCACCTATATTGGATGGGTAGGGAAGCCAGAGCTTAGCATTTCCCTATTTGCCACAATTCTGGACCCAAACAGAAGCAGTGCTCTTCTCTCTTCATCACAGGAGATCAGCCTGTATTTTCCTCATGCCTGATCCCTGAGCCAGTGGATTCAGCTCACACACTTGTTTGCAAGCAGTGATCATAAAGCTTCTCTGCAGTTCTTGCTACCCGCATGTCACAGTAATCCAGGTCTTTGCCTGTGTGGAATGGATGACACTTCATGTGGCTCAGATGGACCAGAGCTCAGCAGAAATCCAGAGTCCATGGACACCGCAGAGTCAGCTTTCCATAAGGAAATGCTTATAAGAAAGGGGACCAGGACAAAGAAAGATTAAGGGACAAGAAGAAAGCTTGTAATTGCATTACTGTAACATTCTGCAAAACCAGACTCCGATTTCTGTAGAAGCTGAAATTGCCTCAAATTATTTACCAAGAGCGACTGCGTGAGTTCTACACTGACACTTTGCAGCATGATTCCCCTCAAGGTCGTGTGACAAGGCTGCATGATAATGTTTTGGTATTTTATGCATGTTTGTAACTGTCACTCTGCTTTGCAAAATTAAAAATTCCCGGAATGTCCACAGGAGAATACAATGTAGCTTTTGGCAGGTCGAGTGAAATGTCCCCCTCAGTCTTTGTCCCTGCCTCATTCTTTCTCCTACCCTTTCAGTTCACTAAGTTGGAGGGACTGATATCATTCTTGGTGAATAATGCCGGGCCACGCTGAAAATTTGTGACAGAGCCGGACCCTCGTCATCACCACGTACTTTGTCACTGAGACAGGGTAACCCATGGTAACTAAGCTCCTGCGGTGAAGGGGCATAGAGCCTCGCCTGCCTACAGCTCTATAAAGGGGACCCAGCAAAGGGGCCCTACCAGCTTCTGGCTCTCTGCCGGGGGTTAGGTGCAGGAAGGAGAGCCCGGTTCTGGAGCAGAGCTCACAGGCAGGCGGACGAAGCAAGGCCAGCATGCCACCCAGCCGCAAACTCCAGTGTCACTTCGTCCTCCTCCTAGTCCTGGCGGCTTTGAGAGGAGATAGCCGGTACCTGGAGGTGAGCTGTCCCCGCGCTGACCCGCCGCGGCCCTCGGGTGAGGGTGGCCGGGTGCCTCGGCTCGCAGCCCTCTGCTCGTCCGCTGGGTCCCGTCCCCAGCCTCGCCTTCCTAGCCCGGCCGGCCCCTTGGTCTGCTCACCGCGCGCCTTCCTTCGGCCGCGGGAGAGGTCCGGGTGGATGGGAAGGCTCGGGGGCCGGGACTCGGACTCCCCCTCCGCTCACTTTGCCCTGCGCCTGGTTCACTTTCCTACCCACGCCTTCAACTTTCCGGACTGACCCGTTTTCCTCGCCAGCTGCAAGACGCCGCGGAGCACGACCCTTTCCTGCTGTTCAGCGCCAGCCCGAAGCGGGACCTGGCCGGGGAGCAGCAGTACGGCCGCGCGCTGCGTGAGTGGGATCCCGGGGTCCCGGAGTGGCGGGGCCTGGGGGGAGGTTTCGCCCCCTCTGGGGGAGCGGGGCGCGGAGCAGGGCTGCAGAGCGGGGGCGGCGGCGGGGAGCCCTGCGCCCCGACCCCGCTCCGCGTCCCCAGGCTGCCTGGACATGCTGAGCCTGCCGGGCCGGTTCACGTTCACCGCCGCGCGGCCGCAGCTGCACTGCGCCGCCTTCTTCATCGGCGAGGCGGGGGAGCTGCTGTCCCTCCGCTTGGACCTGGTGTCCATCGACTGCGCGCGCGGGGACTTCCTGAAGGTGAGTCGCCAGCCCGCGACGCGCCGGGGGTGCAGGCGGGAGGGGAGCTGCGGAGAGCCAGGTGCTGCCCTGGGGGCGGGAGGCTCGAGGGCGCGACCCCAGGAAAGCCCTCGCCACACCTCGCAGGGCCGTCGCCTCTGGGATTTCCGGACGCTGGAACTTGCAAGGCGATATCCTAGGGTCCAATCCAGGGCTAACAAAATATGATGCAAAGGCTCCCACGGGAGCGCCGGAGTCCGAGAGAGCCGGGGTACAGTACCCCGCCCCGGCCAGCCCCCAATGCTGAGACCACGCGTCTGCCCTCTGGTCTACACTCGTGGGGGTCCAGCCGCAGGGTCCGTGTTTGGAGCCCTGGGGCACTGGCTACTAGGGGGACGCTGACAGTGGAGGGGAGACAAGCGCCCCAGCCTCACAGCACCTCCTCTGAAGGCTAGGGTCAGCCGGGGCCCTCTCCTGCTCGTGGAAAACAGAGCTGTTGTGGAACCTGGCCGGTCTGTTAGAGATCATTTGTGTGGGTCTTGGTCATTCTGCTAATGGGGATTAGGTGGGACTCATTAACCCAGAGACCTGTGGTGATTCTGAGAGCAAGATCCACTGACTGGGCTCTGCCCAACCTCCATATGTAGCCAGTGAGGCTTAGAGGTGATGCTCTGTCCCCAGCACTCCTTGACTCCTTCGTGTTCTAAAATAATAGGAGATGGCATGTAAACATGGGAAGAATGGGCGTTTGCAACCACTGCCAGATAGCGTTAAGGTTCCAGTTTTTTTCACTGCCTATTTCTGAGGTATTTTGTTCACATTCCAATGACTAGAGGAAAGAAAGGAGCTAAACAAACTTCAAATTAAGCTAAGGTTGGATTCTTCTGAAGATGGCATATGGAGAGTACGTGTAAGAAAGTTGACTTATTTTACTGAAGAATTACTCGCAGTCTGACAGTCAAAATACATAGAAATGAAAAACCGGGGTGCAAGGAAGGAGCAGGGGTTGCCAACATCTCGCCCCAACCCAAGGCTTAGCCTGACACCTTTCCTCCCCCTCCAACACACCATGATTTCAGGAGTTGGTAACAGTGACCACGTGTGTCATATTATTATTATTTTTGGAAGGTATTCGACGGCTGGATCCTCAAGGGGGAGAAATTCCCCAGCTCCCAGGATCACCCTCTCCCCACAACTGATCGGTACACAGACTTCTGTGAGAGTGGTTTCAGTCCAAGGAGCATCAGATCCTCCCAGAATGTGGCCATGATCCTCTTCCGGGTCCATGAACCAGGAAATGGATTCACCTTAACCATAAAGACAGTTCCCAATCTCTTTCGTAAGTGACCTCCCTGCCTTCTCAGCCAAAGGACAGGATTTGGCATTCAAGTGTCCTTTGCAACGGTGGTAATTACCCCCCAAGACTAAGGGAATTTGAGCTGAAAAATTACTTGTGTGGAAATTCATTTGTAATTAGAAGCGACCTAAAGGATAGTCTCTGTTCATTATTAGGAAAACAAATTGCAGTTTTTAATTTACTGTCCAGGCTAGAATAGTAAACTAGTTTATGGCGGCTATAATTCTTTTTCTCCAAAGTCTTCTGATCTCCTGTTACTATGATGCTTTCAAGGAGGAAACCTTAATCTCCCAAGTCATTTTACTCAGCTATCATAGGCTTGGAGGATCAGATATGAAGTTGTGATCTTAGAATTAGCCCGAGGCCACGGCTGGCACTGTGTGTCTGAGATTCACTGGATGAATGCCTTGTACTGAGCAGAAGACTGAACCAGAACACCTGTGTACTGCCCTTGATGTGGAGCCCACTACCTAATCTAGTTCTTTTCCGATGGAGAAGTGGAGATGATGGTGTCAGCCCAGGCCAAAAGCATGTACTTTTTTTTTTTTGTAGTACTGGGGGTTGATGCTTAGTCTTCACGCTGTGCTACATCCCAGCCCTTTTTATGTTTTAGTCTGATACAAGGTCTCAATAAGTAGCTAGATTGACCAAGCTGGCCTGGAACTTATGATCTTCTTATCTCAACCATACAGAATGTAAAACACACATTATTTTAATCAGAATGAGTTTGTCTGCTAATTTTTCCCCATTAAGAAAACAAGACTTTCTAAAAATCAGTAAAAGCAAGTACATCACTCATTTTAGATTGCATATAATAGTATTAATACTAATACTATCATAATGCTAGTATAATAGCATTAAATACTAATATAGTATTAATACTAAAATTTACTAAATTAGTATTATTAACACTAGTAGTTGAAGAAAAGGGGTCTAATCTAGCAAAGGGTAATATACTACTAATCTTCTGATTTCCACTTAAAAAAAAACTTTTAAAAGGTTTACCAAGGAATTTCAGTTCTTTTTTGAAAGTAAGTGTAATCAAAAATAAACAAGGGGCAAAAAGTAGGTCTAACCTGTTCTAATCAATCAGAATCTTTAGACCTATAATCATAAAACTGCAGATGCTGATATTTTTGTTTCTTAGCAAGAAGGATAAAAATATTTTAAGTGTAGATGTGAGATACAAAACAAGAAATATTTCAGAAATTCTTGACAATAAACATTAAATATCTTTTAGTCAACATCAATCAACAATGAGCATGTATTTATCATTTTAAGTATGCCATCTTTTATCAGCCTATTGTGTCATTATTATAAAATACTTAAAATTTTTTACTTTATTATTTAAAAAATAATATCATGGGTCAAATTCTGACTGAAGTCTTCAAACAAAGTTGTTTGTTTTAGGGGTGAGGTCTCACTATGTAGTTCAGGCTGGCCTCAAACTCTTGCTATGCAGTGCAGGCTGGCCTCAAACTTGTAGCAATCCTCCTGCTTCAGTCTCCTACATGCTGGGATTTTGGACATGTGCCACCACACCCAGTTAGTCAGAGTTTTGAGTTCTGGCTTCACTTTGATTGTCCAGATTCCTAGCTTGGACACAGACTCTCATTAACAGATGTTCTCCTAAATCTACCTCCCACTAGGGCTGTTGGCCTGGCTAACGCTTCAAGTCATGTGATTGTTATAAAGGAGGCAAACCCCTAAGATGAAGGTTAGAAGTCTTGAAGCCCAGCACCCTCTGATGGTGTTTTATTCTCCAACTCCTTCCGTTCTCTGTCATTGTGATATATATTCTCTTTCCTGCAGAAAACCCTTGGCCCATAATCAGCAAACTAGAGTAAGAAACAATAAACTTCTATAAAAACTGCAGCAAATCTAATAATGCAAATGCAATCTCTTTGTTTCTGCCAAGCTTGCAATGTCATCTCTCAGACCCCGAATGGAAGGTTTACCCTGGTAGTTCCTCGCCAGCATCGGAACTGCAGCTTTTCCATCATTTATCCAGTGGTGATCAAAATATCAGATCTCACCCTGGGACAAGTGCATGGTCTTCAGTTAAAAGTGAGTGGCTTACTTGCTTCCTGAGCGTTTGATGAGGCCACAGCTTTAGTGCAGCAGATGCAGACTGGAGGGGCATGTTCCTTGGGCTTTAAACACTCATGTGTGCTTTTCCTGGCTGCTTTTACCAATTCCCTGCTATTTCAGCTATGCTGCAAATCACACACTCAGGTGCCCATTCTGACTGTTTCCATACTTTCCTTGTGATGTAAGGAATGCTTTCAGTGGCTAAAGTTGTGGTATGTAATTACCATTGAACTCTCTTATACTCGCGTCTTTTATAAAATTCTCTCCTAGCAGAACCTAGCATGAGTCATCTACACAGCTGCTTTTCTGATTATTGGAATCTTCTTTTGACATGAAGGAAGCATCTCATGGACAGAACTATGATAGGGAGGGATGTTAACTGTAGCATAAAATGTGAGATTGGGTGCTTTTATATTGCAAAAGCAATAAAGTTTTGAAGATTTTGCACTACATTCAGTACCTTTTGCCTCAAAAATGTTAATTAAGACTCCCAATCAACTTGCTTCTAAAGGGGTTTCTGAATAACCTTAAAATGAATGTAGGGCTTGAACACATTTCCTGGCATGATAGTGCCTTCCCCATGAGTCACCCTCATTTCCTTTTCTTGCTCATCTGCCGAGGCTAAGATAACTCATGCATTTGCTGGTATCAAAGGTGGTCATATTTCCTGATCAGATTTTAGTGAAAGTCAAATAAATAGGACCAGAACAGAGACAAGAAAGTATATCCAATTTCCTGTAATCCTAAATAAACCTGTGCTTACCTTAGTGCAAAACTAATCCTTTGATAAGGATGACTTTGAGTGTCTTTGGTTCAGCGTGATATTTTTCATATCATTTTTGTAAAACCCAGAGGACGAGAGATGTGATAGCAGACTGGGAGATTTGTCCTTTAGGTATTGAGTTTATAAGAAAAAGAAATTTGGTATTTCTTCTTGACAATTAAGAGTCTCTAGTGTTTTAGGCATCTATTCCTTTAAAAGATTTTTTTAGCACTTCCTGTATGCAAAGGACCATTCTAGGTGTTGGAAATGAGCCACCAGCCAGATGGATCCTGTCTCCTGACAGCCTGCACTGTAATGGGATGGGACAGACAAAATTGCCATGTATGTCAAACAATGCTGAGTGGTGTACAGAAGACGCACCAGAATGGTTTGATAGCATGACCAGCAACCGGGTGGCATCAAGGCAGGGACCACTGGGCTAGAGGAAAGAGACTTTCTGGAAAGGGGTATTTTAAGCGAGACCTGAGTGACAGATCAGAAGCAACCAAGACCTCTGGCAGAACAAGGCATGGAGGGAACAGTGGATTCACTGGGTTCCAGAAACAGGCAGAAGGCAAGGCATGCATGGGAGTGAGAAGCTTAGGGAGAGGGGTCCAATGAGAGCACCCTGCTGTCCCTGTTATTAAGTCTGGTGGGAAATGGTGAAGGGGGCAGCTGGGAGGTGACATGCAGGTGTACTGTCCAACCTCACTTGGTTTCCATGTGGTAAACGGATGGGCTCAGGCTGTGCTGCTCTCCCATGGCTCTGTGAGATGTCTCTTGAATGACTGTTATTACTATGATTATCAAGATTATTCCTTACACATTCCAGACTTCTTAAATACTGAAATGTGAGTTCCACCAGGGAGACTTAAGTTCTGCATGTTAAGCATGGTGTGGCGCAGGAATTTAGGTGCTCAATTGCACATTGCTGTCATCTAGCAGGAGACAGTAGTGCCTTCGAGCCTAACAGGAATATCCAGGGGATTACTGCTCAGGAGAACCCCAGGGAGGTCCCTATACAACCTGATTTTTGTTTTTATAAGCAAACCTGTGGGGTTCCCGAAGAGGAGGGAGATGTCATCGAATATCTAGGAATAGGTATGCCTGGTTTCCTTGTTTAATTTTGTCTCTTCACTTTAGTGTCTGCTTCTTCCCAACTTCTGCATTTCCCATTTCTTTCTTGAGCCTGGCATATCCCTTTAACACCACCTGATAACAGTTGAACCTAAAGAACCAAGTGGAAACTTCAGCCTTTAGAGATGTTCCCCTTGGACATTATCTTCTCAAGGGAAAGCCAATTAAATATTTTTCCCTTTCATCTCAAAATAGCTTAACTCTCAATTAATCAACATGAAGCCTTTTGCACAGTGAAGCTAATTAAATCTGTTTCATCACTTGATGAAATTATGGGTAAAATAAGCATAGAACTGTGCACATAGTAGGACCTTTAAAAATAGATGTCTTGTTTGCCTGTCTTCATTAGCCAAACCATTCATTACTGTTTTCTTTTTCTAATGTGTGAGTTAGTTCTGGTTGTGTTTCAGTGTCTGTCTGACTGTGTGCTTGTGTGCATGCTCATGTGCTCAAAGTTTTTGGTTTAGAGTTTGGATTCTAGGCGTTAGGGTCTGTGTGGCTCACTTTCAGCACTGTTGCCCCCCATGGGTCTCCTGATGACTGTGCTTCAGTGAAGAGAATGGTGGGCAAAACTGGTAGCTCGAATTATGGGGAATGGTACAAATAAAAATTGGGGGGCTTTATTAAATAATTCATTATGAGTTTTAAGACAGAGACAGAGCAGTAAGCAGAGCTTGGGGTCCTCCTGAGCACAGCCCTGGGTGTGCCTGCCTGTGATTCAGCCCCGGTCACCTGAGGGACCCCGAGGGTATCACTGGAGGATGAAGGTGACTGCTTGGTGAAACTGAGGAGAAACTTGGTGAAATGAGGTTGGACAGAAACTGAGGTGCAGAAGTGTCTGCAGACAAGACTGGAAGGGACCAAGTGAAGCAGGAAAAATGGTGACAGTGGATCACATGCGGGCTTAGAATCCAGTCTTCTTTTAAGTAGTTTGATGTGCTCACCTTGACAGCACATACACTAACATACAGTAGCTTCAAATAAACTTATTGGTAGAAATCATGTGTTTCAAAGAGCGGAGGAAGTCCTTTCTAAAGCCTAGGTAAAGAGGTAAATTAAAGGGACACTCTGTGCCAAAGCTCTCTGTGTAAATTGCAGATAATTGACTTCATTAGCTCTGCCAGCATGCATTAAGACATTCAGATCTTTCAGTGTGTACATCAAGCAATTCAAAATGCAAAGCATCTTCAGGTCCCATTTTCATACATTTTACATCAAGTTTACAAATTCCTGTTTCATCATTCCAGCCTTTGACCTTAAATTATTTTTTAAACATGAGCATACATTTTAAAAAATGATTCCTTAACTGACTCAGGAAAGCAACTTTTATGGTTTTTTTTCTTTCAAAAGCTTTTTAATTTCCAGAGTTCCAGATATTAGATTTAGTGGCATTCCCAAGATTGTTGAGGGCTGATTAAGTGAATTCATTCATCTACCACTGGGCAAATGGACTGCCTCCCATTTTGGTTTAAATATGTCTTGCTGTGCTGCTTTGCCCTCTTAGAAACCCTCTGCAGGCTGTGGGGGAACTGGAGACTTCGTGGAGCTGCTGGGAGGAACTGGTCTGGATCCCTCCAAGATGATGCCTTTAGCTGATCTCTGCTACCCCTTTCATGGCCCTGGTGAGACACTTTTCAACTTTACTTATGTACCTATAAAGATTACTTCCTTACAGGAAGCCCTCTTGTTTTCATTACATTAGAACGTGAGTTCCATCAGGAAAGACTTCCATTTTATATGTGAAGCTCATGTGAGATTTTTACATTTGAGTCTATGCACACAATCGGAATTGGTTATCAAAATATCTGACACTGAGAGAAAACTGTGAAGCAATGTAGATGTATGTGTAGGGTTGGTCTTAAATGAAAAAGGCCAATCTTTTACATTCTTTCCATCCTGCTGTTATTCTCTGGAGACCACAGGATTTGCTAACTGAAAAACTAATGGTTTTCAGAATCACAGATTAATAGGAATATAATGAAGTAATGACTAAATAAGTTTTCCATATATGTTGTCATGTGTGCCTTATTCATAGTAATTGAACCACAAAGTGATAAGATTTATTAGAGTTTCTCCAAACAGCTGAATATCCCTAACTTCTTGAGGAGGCCATGGTGATTCAGAAGTTAGTTCTGAGATCTAAGAGTGGTGGCCCATATTAAACACTGGCTTAGGACATAGTTGCCATGAGATCTTCTCTATCAGGGGCCAGGGAGGATTTTCCATGTGATTATGCTGAGGCAGGCGAGGAGGGGTGGGAATGCCGACCTCATAACTAACCTCACCACGTGTGTTTGTGGCTTACATAGAACATTTCTAGGAGGGTCACTCCCATGCCTGTACAGTAGTCTGCTTATCTTCAGAGAGATGCAAGTAAAACAGAAGACAAATAATTCAAACCTCACAGTTAATTTTTGTGCTGCCCCTGCTGTGGTCACCACAGACTGCTCACCAACTGTAGGTGGTGAAACTGCAGAGCAAACAAGTGTGTTGATCAGCTGTGCCTCATTTTATTAAAACCAGGTCAGCCCTCCATTCAATCTTTCATCTCTTTGAGATGATGTTAGAACCTGGATGCACAAAACACCTCTGAAATAGAATTAGCATGCACAGATGAGTACTAAGGCTGACGGGTGCTTCGCTCTCCCTGGGACCTCTGCAGGAAAGATTTCAGATGAGATTTCAGGCAGGACAGGGCCCAAGCTTTCCCAGCAAAGTACAAGGAAAACCCATTTTACTGAAGACTGGATTTTTATACTAACTGGTCTTGAGCCTTGGGACCCTAATGTCCTCCAGCTAGTATCCTTACTGTGGAGGGAGCTGCTGAGTGAAGAAGAAAGGTTGGGATCGAAGAACAAGTTTCCTCACAATTTATGTAACTGAGGCCAGAGTTTTTTTTTCCTGCTTGAATTATAACTTGAAATAGACAAAAGGGTGAGATCAAGATAAAAAAAAAAAACAAAAAACAAAAAACAAAACTACTTTTGCCCAAGTCACACAGATAAGTAGAATCAATTTTGAGATTTTTTTTTTGGAGACAGGGTCTTACTAAGTAGTTCAGGGCGTCCTTGAACTCACTATGTCGCTCAGGCTGACCTCAATCTGGAGGCAGTCCTTCTGCCTCAGCCTCCTGAGTGATAGGATTACAGGCATGTGCCTCCTTTGAGATGGATCACTCTTTGGTTCACTTTAGATTTTTTTTCTTTCATCCGCTCTGGTTCAGTGATCTTTTCCTAGGTTAAAATATATAGAACTGTTAGGGACCCTGCCTCTTAAATTTAATTTTATTAGAAGTATATAAACATTATAATGAATATGCACATTAACTAAAGGAAATAGAGTATGCTATACAGATTAAAGTTCAGAGTAAGATCAAAAAAAGAATGACCTTCTAAATTGTTTAAAGAAATTTATCCTTCCTGGAAGATGCTAACCCAGGCTTCTTGGTTCTCATATTAAAGCAATGATAAGGATTGCATTTATTATGTTCTCAGATTAGTATTCTTGAATTGTTTTATTTCATTATAGCCCAGGTACATGTTTGCAAGGTACTTGTTTCAAAAGATGATGCTGATATTTTTCAGAATTTAGAAATGATTTTTGGAGTGAGGGAAAAAGACAGATAAGTAATACACCAGAAAGGATTATTATAGGGCAGATAAATCTTGCCTCAAACACTAGATTGAGGTTTGAAAAATAAAAGGAATGTTACTTTTAATAAAAGTACTATGACTTTCTGTATATAACTGCTTGGATAAACCTGCACAAGAAGAGATAAAGCAGCTGTCAGATGCCTATACTGATAATGAAAACACTGGACATATAATGAAAACAAGTATTAGAAGCTGTTTCCTGTGAGATGTATCTGAAAAAATGAGAGCAAAAATGTGCAGGCGGATGGTAAAACAGAGACAAATATATTCAGTGTATACCTTTACGTTGCAAATGGTTTTTTTATATGTGAAGCAGAATTATTTTCTGATTCAGAAAATAAGAAACAGATGATTTCACCTACATAAACACCAAGGAGTATATTCTGACTTGTAGACCTTGCCCTCTAAATGCCACTTAGAACCCCAGATATCTTGACCAAAAAAAAAATGCCTTGCAAATTTCCAACCTATGTCTAGAGGACAGTGCTGGCCCCAACATGAGTGCTGAACTAAAGCTCATGTGCAGGTTGACCAGTCACCTCTGTTCTCTTTCCTACCTTACCCTTTCAGGTGGGAGACATCCCCAGCCTCTTTTCAGATTTATTTGTTTTATGTTCACTTCTCACTTGAGGAGAAACACTAAGTTCAATTTCATGATTCTAGAATTAATTATATACTATAGTAAAAACAAAACCCAAAGTGTTTCATGGCCCCTTGCTTTCCTTGTGTTTAAATTAGCAAGGCAGTTGGGATGGTTTGTGTGGCTCTAACTTGCTGGGACTTACTTTTTTCATCAACTGTAGCCCAGATGAAAATTGGCTGTGACAACTCTGTGGTGCGCATGGTCTCCAGTGGAAAACACATCAATCGTGTGACGTTTGAGTATCACCAGCTGGCACCATATGAACTGGGGAACCCAACTGGAAACAGCATCCCAGAATCCTGTTCATCTGGTCTTTAAATACACCAGCTCCATGACTGCCATGCTGCTAGCTAAGTGAATTCTCAAAGGCTCTTATACATAATTCTGATGACCAGATAGTGAAAAGTCTTTCATACCACTCAGTATTCCTAGCTGTGAACACACACACACACACACACACACACACACAACCACATATTAAGTTTTGTATCTTGCTTCCTTTTTGCTTATAAGGTATCTATGACACATGAAGAAAATCAGCCCCAATGGTAAACAATGTGTTTTAGTTGGAAATGTTTGTAGTTCTTTGGCATGTTACAAACCTGAACCGGTGACAGGTATAAAGCAATGCGCAATGAATGTTGGCATCTCAAGGAAAAATACTGCAAAGGAAGGAAAATGGTAGCATTCATAGTTTTATTACAGAAAAAAATTTCAAAGTCTTGTGTATACCAAAAGAGTTGCATCTGTTTATTTTTTTTATAATTCTGTTTACAATAGATAGAAGTTGTAACTATTATTTATTTGTAATATTTGTTTGTAACAAAACTTTGTAGTATGGAAAAAGTTTTCTGTCTTGCTTACTTTTCTCTTATTACTGAGACAAAATACCTAATTCCCAAAATTAAGGAAAGAAATTTATTTAGCTCACAGTTTGTGGAGGCGTCAGTCTATAATCTGTTGGCTCCAAGACATGGTGGCACATGACAAAGGGTAACAGTTAATGGCTGTGGAAGACAGCAAAATCAATGAGAGCAAAACAGGCAAAAGGAAAGAGCAAGCTGCTTTCCCTCCTTTATATTGTATGCAGGCTACTCACCCCTGGGTGGGTGCAGCACTCACACCACCAGTCACTGCACTAGACAATGAACCAGTCACAAACTCTAGATTCAGCCACCTCCAAAAAGCCCACCCCATGATGACTACATGAAACTCTGGGGGACATCCATACATAAACCATAACATTCTTCCCTTAGCCCCCCAGAGACTCATGTACAACCTTTATGCAAAAGGCATTTAGTCCATTTTAAGAGCTACCAAGATCCTAACAGTTTTAGCATTGCTGAAAAGTCCAAGTCCCAAGTCTCCTCTGATATCTAAGGCAAACTGCTAGCTGTGAGCCTCCGCAAAAATGAAAAGAAAGTTAAACATTTCCAACATTCAGTGGCACAAGATAAACATTTCCATTCCAAAAGTTACAAATGGAGATACAACCATGTACAAGCCATAACACTTTCCATCCACAAATATAAATGTGAATAAATATATTCAGAATGTTGGTATTCTTGACATTGTGCTTTATTTCCTTTCAGAATAAAGGTCCTGTCCTTATTACTCTCAGAAGATGATGTTCCCACATGGCACAGAATTAAGTTGTTTTGGGTGTTTTAGAGCTACTGAAACTCTGGAGCATTAGAGTAGAAATCTGTGATGTAAAGGGCGAATCACAGTGTCTGTAAGAGCAGCACAAACTGTTAGTCCTTGCAGGGAAGAGGGAGTGGACAGGTGTTTCCTACATCCTCTAAGGTAGAAGGCTTCAATCTTTTTGGCAGCAAGGACTGGTTTCATGGAAGACAATTTTTCTATGCATGGGAGTGTGGATGAAGGGTAGATGGAAAAAGTAGATTCTTTTCTACTTAGTACAATATATGTTTTTGTTTGTTTTGTTTTTTTGGTACTGGGGATCAAACTCATGATTGTGTGCTTTCAAAGTAGGCACTTATGCCGCTGAACTAAATCCCCAGCCCAGTACAATATATGTTTGCAGTACCTAATAACGAAATTCATTCTCCAGCACTAGCATCACTGCCTCAGCTCCACCTCAGATCATCATGTGTTAGAGCCTCTTAAGGCTCTAGATCCTCAGCATGTGCAGTTCACAGTAGGGTCCACTCTTATAGGAACCTGGTGGCAAGCTGATCTGACAGGAGGTGTAGATGGTGCCAGCCACAGTGAACAGCTGTGATCACCTGCCAGCTGTGTGGTCCTGTTCCTAACAGGCCAGCACCCATACCTGTCTGCTTACCTGGGGCTAGAGACCTTAGCTGTGAGGAAGCTCAGAATATATATCTTTGTCACAAAGATGTAGTTTCCAACATGTCCAGCAAGGACTTCACAACTCTGTAGATGCAGCTTGTGGAAATCTGAGCACTTCGTGAAGACAGCTAGCTGCTGCTTCTCCATGTCTGGTTTGAGATAAAGTGTGTGGAATGTAAAGATATTTTGGAGTAAAATGAGGTTCTGAGAAATGCTCCCAAGGGAAATTTACTTTGGATTAATGGAAGAAATTTCAAAGTTTGCCATAATATATGACCTGATTATGTTTCCCAAACATAGAATAGTATAGAATTCCATATCCTGGGGTTTACAAAATCTAGAAACCAGATATAAGGAAAAGTACTGACTGAAGCTGAGTGTGGTGGTGCACACCTGTACTCCTACCACTCGGAGAAGCTGAGCCAGGAGGATTGCAAATTCAAGCACAGATGGGGCAACTTAGTTCTTATGGAGGCCCTGTCTCAAAATGAAAAATATAAAAGGATCTACCTAGTATGTAGCTCAATAGTAAAGCCCTGGGTTCAATCTCAGTACTGCAAACCCAAAACCAAAGCAAAACAACTAAGTGAAGAAAAACAAAACCAAAACTGATCGACAGTTCTATGAACTTCTAGGGTTTAGCACAAGCTTTGGATCAGCAGATATTTTGGAATGAATACTTTAGAAAAGTGTTGGAAAAATGTCTAGATAGTTAAATGAATGTATAGATGGACTACATTATTCTTGATTAGTTACATACAATACTGGATTTCTAGGGACCAGGGGTTTAGCTCAGTAGCACAAGTGCCTGCCTGGCAAGTAACAGGTCATGAGTTCAATCCCTGGTACCAAAAAGAAAAGAACACTGGATTCCCCAAACAATAAAAAATAGATTACATAGGTTAGGGATATAGCTTAGTAGTAGAAAGCTTGCCTAGCCCTGAGTTTGATGCTCACCACCAATAAATAATAAATACATTCACTCTATGAAGTTCAGCATTTTTGTTATAGTCCCTTTTACAACCGAAGTATCAGGGTGGTTCTATCATAGTCTGAAGTTTCTGGTTCTTAACCCTTATGACTCCATTATGTTGATAAAATGCAGTTTTCTAGTGAAGAGAGGATTGTGGTCACTTCAAGCTTTGGCATTCTGCAGTCATTCATTTTACACCAAAGCCTTTTGGTGCATAATAGCTTATGGTTTTTGCTTTGTTTTGTTTCATTTTTGTCTTTTTGAGATGGGGTTTCATTATACAGTTCAGGCTGCCCTTGAGCTCACTTTGCAGCCCAGGCTGGTCTCAAACTGGCAATGGTCTTTCTGCCTCAGCCTCTCAAGTGCTGGGATTGCAGCATGAGTCACCACGCCTGGCTCATAATAGCTTATGTTGACAGGACATATTGGGGACCATAAATTCACAATGGCTAATTTTGCATACTTTCCTAAGGGATAAAATGGAGGTTTGGGATTCTCCTTAGCACCCATTTGAGATTTCCCATTGACTCCATTTAGCATAAGACCATTTGCACCCTCTTAAATCATCCCAGCATTATACTCCAGGACAAGATTCTTCTTAGCATAAGATCATCTATTCCCTCTAGAGTTATTCCAGGATTATACTTGCCCATTGAGTCATAAACCTCTAAGACTTCTGCCAAATTTGAATCTTTCACTTGTGCTGCCTGTCACTGTACACACCCAATAAATAGTGGCTATTTTGGAGGGTTGTGTGGACCCATCTGGAGATACTGACTTCCCAGCCCCTCATATATTACTAAATTTGTCTCTGTTTTGCATCCTCTTACCATACCCTTAACAAAGACAATTGGAGGTCTTCACTGGGTCCCCAATAAAGACAGCCTCTCTGGGGGACTGTTAAAATCTTATTCTTGGAAGTCTGTGCTTTGGTCTTCATTGAAAAGGATGGGCACTTTCTGGAAACAAAATGGGAGATGGATCTCTGGGGAGATTTCCAAGGTGTGTCCTCACTGTTGTATGCACTGAGTGAAAGTTTATATGGAACATCATCCAAATTTGGCTAAGAAATCCACCTAGTGCATTGGTTAACATCCTTGACTCTGGAGCCAAAACTCTGTCAATCTCAGCTCTATCACTTTTTTGAGAAAGTCACTTATGACTTCGCCATTGCCCAGTTCTTAATCTGTTCAATGAGGATCATCAAGGTGCATTCTCCAAAAGACATTAGTAAACAGTAAATACCTAAATACACTAAAGTTTTGGTTTGCAAAAATAATTAATTCCACAAACAAGTGCTTTTATCTAAAGCACTTGTATATCAAAGTGAATTTCCTCATAAGAACTAATGAAAACTCAGTTTGTTCCATAACCCAAAAATATTCATATAGAAGTAATTGCAATACTTTCATATAGTATAAAATAATAAATCAAACAGAAAATACAAAATAAATTAACTCGCACTTACCTGTGAAAACCTTCATGTGTGATGCGAGGGAGACACGAGAGGAGAATTATTAT
>PVLA01015459.1:0-25191 GCA_004027455.1 Hydrochoerus hydrochaeris
CACACACCACACACCATCACCACACACCACACCCCATCACCACACCCCACACACCACACCCCATCACCACATACCCCATCACCACACCCCATCACCACACACCAGACCCCACACACCACACACAGCACACTTGGATCCAGACTGAGGGAGACAGCAAACATGGTTAGTCTTCCCTCCAAAGTCTGTGCAACTCCCAGTCACAGCCATGTGAGGGAATGGCCTGGCTGTCTTTGGTATTTAGGAAAATTCTTTGGATCTTAGTTCAATTAGAACATTTTTAAAGCTGTCTTCAGAGGGCATTAGAGCCTCTGTTGGTCTACAAAGCAGATCACAGTCAACTTTCAGAATGCCATCTTTCTGGGCTGAGGGTCAGAGTGGCTTGAGACACCCAAGCCAGTTCCCCCGATGTTTGCTGAAGCTATTTTGAGTGTCGGTCTCCAGCCCCTAATTGTGCCTGTTGTCTTGCGTAGAGTTGGACAGCAGTTGAGAAAATATCTTTCTTTAGTCTATAGCCAGCCATCAGCTGCTCATCAACAAATCTGTCCTATAGAGTAAAATTCCATGCTGTGGCTTTCACTGTCCCTTGAAATTATATCATCCTCAGTAAGACAGGACTGAGCAAGAAGTCTTGATAAAAACTTCTACCAGGAATCTGCCCTCTCTGCTCTTAACTTCCCTCCATTTGTCCCTTGAAAACTCTAGAGGGTATTGGGAATGAAATGATGGTCAGATATAAAATATGCCTTATAGAAAGACAACTCCAGGGACACTGTGTCTGCAGCATCCTTTCCACCTGAGAAAAGAAGTGAGTGAGTCATCCAGGGTGTATTGGCCCAGTCATCTAGGTGTGAATCGAGCGTGGCGGATACATCCCTAGCTAATGTGGAAAGCTGGGATAGAAGAAGCAGATTTTCTCATGAGCAGAGATGTTCTGGGATAACATCAGAAACAAAGGTGACAAAGTGAACTGGGGGAAAAAAAGCTTTTAGACTTGGACAGGGATATTACCTGCTAAATAGAATCTTTCACAGTCGTACATGAAGAATCACCAGCTCTTTTGGGTTCATTTCAAATCACACCAGGTGGTAGTAACTTGTTTCAGAGGCAAGAAGTTGAGACAGCTATGATCAGGTACTTATCACAGCTTAACATCCTGCAGAAAATGGTAGAGCAGTGACTTGTTCTCTGTTGCCTCCATTCCCCACAGCTTTGACTTCTCTCCCTTCCTCCGTAGGAAAGTTCTATCCTAGTGATGCTGCTGTCATGAACTTTCTATTAACTCACTGCCATAGCTTCCAGTAGAAAGTTGAAATGTTTCTCCACTGCTTCTGTGGAACAGTGCTACAAACATAGCCAAAAAGAACAGTTTGACAGCGCTATGGCTTTTGTGGCATCTTCCAACATAGATTGCATGTCAAGATTTCCTACTGTCTGAATCCACATGTTATTCTGTCTGTTCCTTTCGTTTCAAACAGTTTAAGGAGCAGAGCCACTGGGAAGGCTAAGACCAGCATATGACAGAGAAACGTCAGGCAAAAGCTGACTTATTCACTTCTATGACCAGGGTCCCAAACAAATGAGAGTGTAGCCTAGCCCAGAGGTTAATTTCCTCATTACAAGTAACTGTAGTGAATTGGATCTATGCTGTCAGCGCTCACCATATTTTCCATCATGCTGATGCTACAATAGGAAAAAGCCTCAAAGACTAAGGCCATGAAATCATCAGAGAAATAAAAATTATTTACTCTACAAAGCTCACTTTTGAATTATTAAGTCCAGGAATTTCAAGTTAAGAGATTGACGTAACAGGAAATATTTGGAAAGAAATAACATCCACTTCCCTAATCCCTGTTAATTAATTATTAAGGCAGGGAAGTCATACATGCACCAGAAAAAGAGGATTGCTTTGTCTTATATGTTTGTTGCATATTCATCTAAAAATGACAATTATTAAACTTAAATGCTACACTGAAAATTTTTTATTGACCTCTATTATAATATAAACTATATGGGTCTTTAATCTCCTCTTTGGTGTTTATTTCCAGGGACTATGGTGATGTCCATGGATCTAGAGGCCTTGGTAGCATGACCATATTCACTCTTCTGTTACCCTTCATGCTAACTCCCTTGAGATTTTCATCGCTCTTCCTGCTGATGGGAGGAGCTTGTCTCTCCATAATTCCCCACAGTGCTAAGCTGTAAAGCAAACACAAAACAATCCAGTAGGAGCCCTTCATTAGAGTTAGGAGAAAATCAGAACTCTTCAACCAAAATTAGTAAGAAGGGATATAACCAACCCACCTTTCCTACAATCCTTTTGAAAGTCAGATAATGTCACTTAGCATTTATCAGACAAGAATGGACAGATGATTGTGACATTTTGCCTATCTTTCAGGAATATGCGACAACAAATGACTCATTCATATAATGTTTGTCAGCCAGCATTTGCTGAGCACTCACTATGTTTACACAGCTCCAAACATCCAAGGAAAGCTCCTTCATGGGGCCACAGTTAGGTGGACACCTCTTACTCTACCAGATTAGAATCCTAACCTTTTAACTGTCATGTCCTAGAAAACAAGCATTAACAAGTTGACCTGCTCTATTTAGTTTCAGCACAAACACCATTGCTGGGTAGTTACATCAGGGTTTTCTGAGGATCCTGGGCATCTCCGCAGTTAATTACCATACTGCATGGTGGTTAACATTACACCTATTTTTACAGAGGGAAAATGGAAGCAAGAGAAAACAGAATGAGCATAAGATCACCTGATAGATCTTCAGGGCACATTTTTATCCACTATGTTGAACTGTCCTTTGTACCAAACTACTTCCCAGAAGACCAGGCAGATGTACATTCCAATCACCATTGCCACCACTTACCCAGTCTAATGCTTGTGCACATCCAGGGCTTTCTGCAACAGTGAGAACACACAGATGCACCGTAGTAGTTTCAGTGTAGGAAAGCACACATCTCCTTCTCATGCCTCCATCTACTTACTAGTAATAAACCAGGTTTCCTGTAGGGAAAATACGAAACCCTTGACCTTTCGATTCCTGGCAAACTCAACTTCAAATTCACTAAGAAATTCAGGTTGCTCATATTTATTTGAACATTAGATGTCAATACTGAGACCAGAAGTATAAGGATAGAATGGAGTGTTACAAATTTCATGGGTAACATATGATTAATTTAGGAAATAAAGCACACTACTCATTGAGCAAGCACCTGCACTCCAGACACCTAATCCACCAGGAGAGCCAGACTGCAACCGAGCAAGGTGTGCTGGTTTCGGGAGGAGGCTTACCTATGCCAGAGGGAAATTCAGAAAACTGACTCAACAGTTAAGTATAAGACCAGTTTCAGCCTTTTGCTGTGTGGCTGTGAAGACATAAGGGAGAAAGAAGGGAGAAGTTAAGGAAAAACTCTCAGATTTTCATGAAAGTGTTTTTTAAAAATGCCTTTTTTAAAAAGATATAAGTGGGTTTAATAAAAACGTAGCTGATTTCATTTTATGGAATGTGTAAATTATTTTTCTGATAACTGACAGGCTATACAGAGTGCATGCTTTAACTCTGCATTCAAGAAATAGAGTATAACATATAGAATATCAATATAAATTTGATTTAAAGTAGTCATTCACAGTTATCCAATTAAGAGACCAAGTAGTATGCAAGCATGTTTAACTAGGCAAGCTAAATTAAAGAGATACTTAAACTGAAAAATAAATAGCAGGAAGGACCCAAATAACTGCCTTGAAATTTGTAGTGTTCTTTTAAATAATAGGATTTTTAGTTAAAATATTATAAATACTGATAAATTTGAAAGAAATTCTTGCCTTATTGAAATGCAAATGCAATTCTCCGCATTTACCAGAGACAAATTTTATTTACTTATTCATTTATTTTTAATTTTTTGTCTTTTTGAGACAGGCTTTTATTATGTAATTTAAACTGGCCTTGAATTCACTTTGTTACTCAGGCTTACCTTGAGCTCACAGCAATCATTCTGCCTCAGCCTTCAAGTGCTGGGATAACAGGTGTGTGACACCACCAAGCCCAGCAAGGGACAACTTTCAAATAGAAAGCTCAAAACAAAGGAAGGAGGAGGAGAAGGAAGAAGAAAGAGAAAGAGGAGGAGGAGGAAGAGGAGGAAGAAGAGGAGGAGGAAGAACCACTTAGGTATAGATCTAATAAAATTTTATATTTGTATGCTTTCTAAGACTCCTATAACAAAGTAGCAAAAACTGAGGGGTTCAGATAACAGAAGTGCCTTGTCTGACAGTTGTGGAATCTTGACCCCCAAGATCAAGGTGTGGGGCTCAGAGAGAGGCTAACTTCCATACCTCCGTCCTCAGTGCCAAGGCTTCCTGGCACGCTTGGGCCTGCCTTGCCTTCTTCCTCTCCCAGCCTCTGCACTCATTCTCACATGGAATTCCATCGCGGTCATGCTTATTTCCAAATTTTTCATTATGTAAAAGCCTCAGCTCTGTTAGGTTAGAATTCATACTCATTGTCTCCCTTGAACTTGTCTTCCTCAACAGATGCTGTCACATTTGGAGGTCTCCAGAGTTATGATATCGACATATGAATTTGGGGGTGCAGAAAGGATGCATAACTCCTAAAATTATAAAACACTGATCAAAGAAGCCAAATTATACAAAAAGTAAAAGTATACTGTGTTCATGAACTAGAAGACTCACTTTTAAGATGTCAGTTCCCAAGCTGAACTAGAAATATTACACAATTTTAATCAAAATCTAAACAGAAATTTTTATATATATGCATTTATATATATATTTTTTTCTTTTACCCATGCTAGGAACTGAACTCAGGGCCTCATGCATGCTAGACAAACTGCTGAGCTCAAGTACATGCACAAGGTTTAATCCCTAGCACTACCAGTAAAATAAAATTAAATAGACCTAAATAAATTTGTACAAAAAAAAGGAAAAGAACTAGAACACACAAAATAATTTTGAAAAAAGAATAAAGTTAAAGTAATCATAGTACCTGACTTCAAGACTTACAGTGAAACTACAATATTTAAGACAGTATACTATTGGTGATGAGATAAACAGATCAATAAAACAGAACAGAGAACATGAAAATCAGCACACAAACATTTTTGCAGTTGAATTTTGACAAAATACATAAGGAGATATAAATTTCCAAGGGAAAAAGACAATCTTTTTAACAGCTGAGGTTGGGATAATTGGATATCTATCCACTAAAAAGATCAGTCTCAACCTAAATGACACACATTATACAAAAACTAATTCAAAATGGATCACAGAACTAAATGTCAAATTCAAAATTATAAAACTTTTAGAAGAAAACATGAGGGAAACTTTGTGTGTGTGTGATCTGATGTTAGAAAAAGATCTTAGATAAGGCACCAAAAGCTCAACTCAAAAGAAAAAAATGTAAAGTGGATTTCATCAACATTTAGGACTTTTGCTCTTCAAAAACACTATTAACAAAAAAAAAAAAAAAAAGAAAGAAAGAAAAAGAAAAGACAAGCTACAGACCGAAAAAGGTTTTGAAGTCATATAGCAGAAAAAGGACTTGTACCCAGAGTGTACGAAAATCTCTGAAAACTTGACCTCATTTCTAAGTGGGCAGCAGTTCTGAGGACCCTGCTAAAGGGACATCTGAAGAGCAAATGCTCGTGTGGCTTTGGGACGCTGTAATCTGCTCTTTCCTCCTGTCACATGTTATTTATGCAGGGTTTTATTTCCACTTTATTTGAACTAATTAACTAAAATCACTCAATTGGTTCATTATGTTTGTTATAAATATTTAAAAATGTAACAAATTCATGTGTTCTATTTTCTTAGATCATTTTCATGGATTAAATTTCCATCTTTCTGTAGTAGACAGTCTGTTTCAAAACTCCTAAATGATAATTTACCTGAATACATATTTCCAGGTTAATAGCTAATTTCCTTCCTAACCCAATTTTGAAGATTTTTTTTATTGTCTTCTGGCTTCTTATTGCTATTGAGAAGCTTACTATTAAAGTGGCATCCTTTTATAAATAACCCTTCTTATCTATGTTCTGCTTTTAAAATTTCTCACTTGGTGTTTAGTGCTGTGTAGTTTTACTATGATGTTTCTATCAATGAAATAATTTTTATTTATCACCTTCAGGACTCACTGTGATACTGAACCCCCAACCAATGTCTTTTCTTCCTTCTCGAGTCCTAGTAGGCATGAGTTGCACCTTTCCATTTTTTGTTTGTTTGTTTGTGGGGTTTTGTTCTGGTATTTGGCTTTGCTTTGTTTTGTCTTGTTTTGTTTGAGACAAGGTCTCACTATGTGGTTCAGGCTGGCCTTGAACTCATAGCCCAGGGTGGCCTGGAACTCGCAAAGATCCTCCTGCCTATGCCTATGCCTCCAGAGTACCTTTTGCGTGCCACCACAACCAGCCTGACTTAAACAAAATGTAACATTTGTAACACCACCTGTATGATCTTCCAATTCCTTGGCTGCATCATATTGTCTATTACTCATTTTAGCTATGTATAACCTATTATTTAAGACCTACGGTAAGTTTTCAATTTCAATGACTTCATTCTTGGTTTCTAGAAAATCTATTTGATCATCTCTTAAATATGCTTGGTCGTTTTTATTGTGCCTTCTCCTCCACTTGATTTCTTCTTTTATGTATTTTGTCACTTTTGAATACTTTTTTTATAACGCCCAGTTGTTCTGACGTCTGAAATTCTTCAGATGTGCCTCACAGTTCTCTGCTTCTCTGTTTCTCATGCTTAGTAAACATTTCCCAGTAGGGGGCTTCTCGTGGGTTATGAGCACTTCCAGGTCAAACCCCAGACATGGAATGTCCCTCGGGAGAAGTTTGGCCTTCTTCTGTTAGACGCCCCTAGAAGCGTATCCCTGACTTTGCTAATTCCTCAGCACAGAGCTTTGACTCTCATCCTGGCCTGAAGCACTGGTGAGGATTCACATTCTAAGGGGGGAATGTACAATTTTAATCGACTCAGAGTCACAGACAGAACAGTTTATCGCTCTGTAGGGTTCTTTTTTTCTACTTTCACTGAAGTCAAGACTTGAGAATCCTAAGGTCACATGAAGGTTTCAGTTTCAGAGCACCTCTGTGGGCAGGCCCAGCCCTCCTCTGCTGCCTGCTGTTGGACATGGGAAATGAAAGCCTTCGATTCCCATGCTGGGCCCTCTCTTCCACCCAGTGGGTCACACGCACCCGCCAGGTCCCAGCGCACGGCTGGATCACCACGGCTGGTCCTTTCTGGCTTGGTGACGCATGAGTTCAACCAGGAGTTAAATGCCTCTGGGGCATCTTTTAGTTGATAGTGATAAGATTTTAGTTGATGTTTGGTGTTTTCCAGAACAAGATCTTCCAAATATTTTTTCACAAGGATATATATAAAAATAATATTTATTTAATATACTGATGATCAATAGAAAAGATGAACCCTGCTTTGCACTCTACAGTCAAACTATTTAACTTCTATACATTTGTTTTGCCATATAAGAAGTGATCAAATAACGGTACATGAGGTTCTTGTGAAAAGTAAATAAATTAATAGTCATCTAATGCTTAGAGAAATATGTTAGCATTAGTAAACACTAAAAATTTGATGTGAAAAATGAAAATTTAAAAAATGTCAATAGTCTTCTTATTGCATTTACATGTACATGTAAAACAAAGAAATTCCATTTTGCTTTAAAATCTAGTACCTATTATACAAATATAAAATGCAAAAAAACTAAAGTACCTTTACCTAAAAATCCCTAGTTTAGCATTACTGAAGTTAAACGGTGACAGTCACTCGGTGCAGTTCTCATGGCCCCACATTTCTCTTCTCTGTTTTACATATTCACCTTGTCATTCACATGCCTCAAACTTCTACAAGCAAAGAACTGTAAATGACAAGTAAAGTGACTACCACACCTTTTACTTCCCCCTCAGAAATAAACAGGGCTCCTAGGAAACACACAAATCCCAAAAGAAAATGACATTGTAAGATGGAAGGAGTTTGTTTTCATTATCTTTCTCCTAACTACCTGGAGCCTCGACGCTGGCACACTGTTTGTTGGACTTTCTATCAGTGAGCACCGGTCTAGTGGACAGTCCTTCTTGGGCAGCACATTGGCATTTTCAAAAAGCCATGTATTTCTGCACTTTGTAGAGAGCCAGTTTTCCAGTTATTCTTACAAATACATTAATCTTAAAAAATCAACACTCTTGCTTTGATCTGAGTGGGCTTCTAAGGTTTGCATTTGCACTTCTGGGTCTAGCTAATAACTACTCAAGAGCAGATAAAGTGGTTGTCACACCTTTCCCTAGGATCTCTGTGTCCTTTTTTTCCCCAGTGAAAGTCTTAGAGGATGTTTCCCTAACTCTCCATCTAAAGAACAGAAAGTTGTTAGCCTTGAGATAAAATCATACCTCTTTATTCTTAAGCAACGTGCTCATTGACTAGAAACTCAATGACAAACTCATCGCCCAGAAGAATAAGCAGAATCACTTACCCGATGTGACTCTCCTTTCTCCCTGCTCTAAAGTTAAATGGGATCAGATTTTATCATTCTTTGTAACTATGATAACTTTTTTTAAAAAAATGTTTTCACTGGCTGCAACATAATAAAAAAAAACAAATAAAAAAGAAAGAAGAATCACATTTGAGTCAGTAACAATTCAAGACTTATCTTAGATTTCACAGAAGAATAATCAAAAACTGCCATAAAGCAGAATATGACATAAATGATGAGATCTCTGGCTTTTATGCTACTGAAACTGCTTATTGATGCCTAAAATGGCTGAACATTAGAAAACAGAAGTATTGTTTCCAGAGTAATGCAGATGTGTTTTCATTTGAAACCTTCAAGACTTTTTTCCAAAAAACATTCCTTTAATATCTTTCTGAGATCTCTGTATCTGTATCTCTGAACATGGCAAATCAGGCTCCATTTCATGACACAAATATTTTAAGATGTCTGCTAACTTGAATAAAGGGAGGTTTAATTTAATTTGAAGTTTATCAAAATCAAAATGACAAAGTTGGACTCATTATCATGGAATGCAGAGTAATCACTATTAATTACTTGTGACAATTCTTATCTAATTATAAAAACATATCAATATATTAGCACACTAATATTTACAGAAGTTGCCTATTGAAAAATTATGCAGACAGACAGTTTGGCACTCCTAATGGTTAAAGAAGAATTTTCCAAAAAGTGTTTCTTCACATTACTGGAGCAATGTTTTCTAATTATTGATCTAGAACCTTGTAAATAATAAATTCTAATGTGAGCTGCAATATATGGATATGTGTTTATTTTTAAATTGTATTAATGCTGTACTTCACTATATGTTAAGGTGCAAAATACACATTAGGTGAGTTTCATTATAACAAAAGTGGATAATAACTTTATTCATACTTTCAAATTTCTTTTTTCTATCTTCTTAGTGCTATTAAAGGTTATTAAATGACAGATGAAGATACCTTACAGAGAAGGAATTATCTTGGAAGTTTTTGTTCTCTGGGTTTCCATCATTCATACTATCTTTGATCCTCATTGATTTGCTTATTGCTTTGTTTCCTGAAAGAAATGTTGGAGCTTGCTGTGCATTCTGTGAGAGAATCATTTGTTTAACAGGAGAATGGGTTTTCTGTGGGTCCTGAAAATGTTGGTTATCAAGAGCGCCTCGGTCTGTTACGGTTACTATAATAAAGTATCACAGAGTGGTTAATTTATAAACAGCAGAAATTTATTTCTTACAGCTCTGGAGGCTGGGAAGTCCATCAGATTTGAGGTCTCCACTAGTGGAAATTTTCAGTCTGAAAGGAGATACCCTTGCAAGATCATCAGGGAAATTATTTGGAGAAAGTGGCAAAAGTGTTCAGCAGTTTCCAACCAGCCACGACATACCATAGTGCTTCTCTGCACAGGAGGCCGGGAGTTTGTGCCTAGCATTTAAGTCAACTCTTACCATTACTGAAGGAAAACAAATCACTGGGAATCAATTCTTTGGGAGGTTTAATGGCAAAGTTAAAGTGTCAATAGTTCAAGACCCACTTAGACTACCTTGTAGCTAGAAGATGCTCATTTTACTTTTATTCTGCTATTTTCTCACCTACTGTCATGTGTAGCTGGAGGGTTAGTTTCATTGTGGGATCTCTCTATTTCCTGAAATGACTAAAATGAAAACTTCTGCAAATGATTAGCAATTAAAAACAAACTATTGCTTCCTCGTGAGAAAAGGATCAGTTTATCTCAGAAGATCTCTAGTAAGAGACTTTAGAACTGGAGATGTGTACATTATATATAAGCTATGACAAAGCGATTCTTTCTCTACATCAGCAGCCAGTAAAGCTTTATTGTGAAGGGCCAGACAGCAGATATTTTAGGCCTTGCAGGCCAGCTGGTCTCTGTCACAACTACTACACTGGTAGCATGAAAACAGTTGTGGGTAAAACATAAATGAATGAGCGTGGCTGTGTTCCAGCAAAACTTTGTTTACAAAAACAAAAGTGAGCCATGGTTGGCCTCTAAGTCATAATTTGCCAATTCTCTGCTTTGTATGAGAGAGATACAGATACTATGCAAGGTCAAGGAAAAAATGTAATTAAACTACAAAATTTTAAAATAGCCAAACCTCTAAGAAGATCTGTTAAAAGCCATAAATGAATTCAATGAAAAATACTTGACTTTTTTATTTCTTTGTTTGGTAGACTAATAAACATTTGAAAAAGAATCAGAAAATATTGAAGATAGGTAATCTTGAATCTTTAATGTAACAAAACATTTTTCAGAATTTCCACTGTACATATTTTGCCTGTACATATTTTATAGTTCACATACTTATGACATATACATAGAAGTTTTAAGGATTCTAAAATTAACATTATAACAGAAATATCTTCTTATAGTTAAACACTTTTTGTTAACATCATATATAGAAACTGTAATATTGCAACACATGGAAACCATAATTCCATCTTTCCTTAATTTCTAAGTAATATTTTTTCAATTTTTAAAGTAAATTACATCAATATGTAAGAAATATCCAGGATTCAAAATAAGAAGACCCAAGCCTTCCCTTTAAACATGAACTATGAAAACCTTTTTTGAAATCTACGTATCTCCTACAAAATAAGCCTAAAGTGATAACAGAAAAACAGGAAGCATATAAATCCTAAAGGAAAAATGGAAGAGGAAGTGATGGCAGACAAGAGACAACAAGTCGGGGAAGCAGGAAGGATAGATAGGCTGCGGTCTACTTTCTGAGAGAGCCAAAAGGTAAGAAAGCCTACACTTACTTCCACGGCACTAGGGCTTCTATTTGTTTCATTTTCTTCTTCTCTTCCTTAATCTCAAGCATATTCCCCACGCTTTTTCTAAATTGTTGGTGACTCTGCTTTCCTAATCTGATTTAGATGACACAAGATACATGTGTTGTACAATTTGCTTTTACTTTTTTTTTTGTACTGGGGAATCAAACTCACGACCTCGCGCTTGCCAGACAGATGCTTAAGCCACTGACCTAAATCCCTGGCCCACAATTTGCTTTTACATTAATTGGGATAAGACTAAATGATCAGGACACAAAGATTCCAAAATCTAATGACTCAAAAATGTACAAATTCCCCAAGAAGAATGGAAGTATTATGCATCATGATCATATTCTAATACTAAATTGTTACATACATGTTCTTTCTCTCTTATGTGATAGTCGGGGGGGAAGTAGTGACCAGTGGTCTGCTCTCACTTGTGTGACCATTCAAGGTCCCCATCATGAAGTTGCTCGATCATTCCCAGGTCACCAGAGTCATCTGCATAATTGAAGATACCACGTCTGAGCCCAACCAGTGGATGAGGGGGCAACAATCATGCAGGAAGCAAGTCAAGCACCTCTGGACTCAAGGATGGAAAACACGGGCCCCATTTCAGTGTGGTCCACTGTTGAACACTTAACCAACCACATGGACACACCTCGCTAAAGTGAAAGCTTAGGAATGTAGTCAGACTCAGCAGGAAAGGGCGAACTAATTACATGGAAAGCTACCAATAGTCACTACAGCTGTCCTCCCATTTTGAGTTGTACTCCTGAGTCATCTGCTACTCTGCACTTGGGAGTGCATGTTCCCTGGCCAGGTCCTCCACTGGACAATGTCTCTGGGGGAGGGTTGACCACCAGGTGTTTGGGGAGGAACGAGTAAAAGAAATAGCCCTTGATAATGTCTCAGAGCCATCTGCCTCCATGTATTTCTCACCATAGCAAGACTTAAACCCTGCCCTGCCATGTTACTATGCACCTGCCTCTCACACCCATGTGAAGGCCACATGGCCAGTGAAGCCTGTCACAGAGGCACAGGGCTTCACTGAGCATCCTGTAGAGGAGAGAAAAGAGCTGAGTTCCAAAAGTTTTGCCCCCACCTCCTTGTTACTCTGGCACCCTAGGCTGTAGTCAGTCAATCCTTAAAACAGAATTAAATTCTGACTGACTTCCATTGGAGGGGAGCACGAGGTGTTATGAATATACACATTCCTGCCATTTCTGGTTTATGTGTGCCTATATGGACCAATGCTTCTGACTTTACTTTGTACAGTATTAAAGTAATGAAAAAGTATAGATCAAGGATTCACAGTTATTTCAGCATTTCCCTTCATTTTTTTTCTGATGCTGTTGGAAGGTAATGTACCATTTCTTTAAAACACATTGTAAATAAATATAATCTACAAAAAAATGTATCTAGAGCTAACCTTATAGACTGTGCTACACAGCGGACAGGAGTGGGCAGAAGAGGGGGATCCTCGCCAGCTTGAATCCCACACAACATGAGATATGACACATGGGGGGTCCCTGGGCTCTGTTTGAAGAATCACTGCCCCAGGAAAGATGACAATAATGTTGTTGCCATTGCTACCCACCCCCCTTCATCTTTCCTCAACTTACAATTCCTGAGTGGTTTCACCGTAAAAATTACCTTTTTAGCAAATGACTAACAGATTTTAAGTGTATTGTATTTTTGGTCTTATTCCCAAATGTTCAGTCATTTTAATAACATTTGCCTCTAAACTAACACTATTGAATATAGTTAAGGAGGTTTCCTTTCTCCATGATAGATGTAAGATTTATTAGAATAATTTATTGCTCCCTAAAGACAGTAATGCTTACATATTATAATTGTTGCAAATCACACAGTTATCATCTTCCTTGTTTTTTTTCTCCCCCTACTGAAACGTTTGGCACAGAATTTAGTAACTTTAGTAAACACAATGCCTGATGCACCTGTTTGGACTGTGGGTATCATTTTTTTCTTTTCTCCAACACATTTTTATTCAAGTGTTGTGCTTCCTAGAGGTTCTTTGAGGACTTTGAGACATCTGTACCAAGCAGTTTGCTTAAACTGACAAAAAATGTTGAAGCAAAAATCAAACTTTGGGGCATCAATTTAACCATTCATTTTCAAGCATCCTAGATTGATGGAATGTATCAGCCCTGGTGCAGTCACCATGGCTGTTTACCGCTTAGGATAACTATTAAAGCAAAACTGACTGCACTCTAATGAAAGCTGTCACTGGAATAGCGTGAGGACCATGAAGGGAAAATAATGCAAACAATATCAAAAAAATAAAACCCCTCTGACTGGAATGCGCTGACTATAATGGAAACAGTTTGATGCCAGAAATAGCATGGTGCAATATAATTTAATCTATGTAAGTAATTGTGTAGAAGTAATTAAGCCTAGTGACAAGTAAGCACTCAACAGAAGAGGACTTGAGACTAAGCCTTTCAATTCCCAGCATAGAGTTCACTTCCAGGATCCCAATTTTCTAAGAGTTTCCTTTCATCACATGGAATGTGCAGTGATCATTTCCTTTGCTACTTTCAACAAATCTGAGAATTCAGATCTCAAAAAATGTTTCCACCAACGAAGAGACAGAGCAAGGAGATAGACAATGGGAAAACAGGAAGATAGCATAGTTATGCAGAAACTAAGTGGAAATTCTTTTTTCTAATCTTTATAAATTCCTTATAAAAGTCTTCTTTTTTAGTACTAGAGATCAAACTAAGAGACCTTGCATGGTAAGCAAGTGTTCTACTACGAGCTATACCCTCAACCCAAGATCCAGTTTCTGATATCCGACTTTTCCACTAGCTTTTCTGGATCAGATTTTAAGAAAATATTGTGTTGGAGTGCGGGAAAGTAGGTGAGCAAAATGAACACGTAAGATCATTGCCAGCAAAGAGCAAGATGGCTTTAATATTTCCATTAAGAGTCCATATGAGGCCTCCGAGAGTGTTTACAGGGCCTCCGAGATAGGTTGATTATTCTATCCATGTCTTTTGCCATTGGCTGTTGAAATTTCTCGTCTCTAAATGTAGAATTTTACTACCTCTGTGTCTTAAACCTGAACTAGTCTGTGACTTGCTTTCACTATTAGAGTACATTGAATTCGTAATGATGTCACCTGTTTTTGAACCTAAGACTCAAGAGGACTTGCACACTTCCACTTGCCAACTCTCTTGGAACCTGTAGCTCTCGCATGACACAGCCAACCTAAGCTGGACGTATGGATGGCTGAGGCCATCACTGATCAGCCAGACCCTAGAGAAGCTGACCACTACTTCATGAGGGAATCCAGCTGAAATCTGTGAAGCTTGATTCAGATCAGAAAAACTGTCTGGTCAAATTGCAGACTCCTAAGCTAAATAAATGCTTATTACTTTAAGCCACTGAGCTATGATATGGTTTAGCAATAGTCAAGTGATTCAACTTCCCTACAAGTTTAACTATCACACTGTGATAGAGTGTGAGAGATCCTAAGGGCCAATTTCTAAACAAACAATGTCATTTCATGTCCCTTTTGTCAGATGAGTCACTTATGCCCAGAGTGATTCATTTATTCACTAAAATTTTTGTTTAGTGTCGACTACACATTATATAATTGGACATAGATTACTCAACAAGCATTTAATGAGAATCACTTTTGCATTACAACTAGCCCATGGAATACCTTGCAATACAGAGCATACTTTAGGTCATAAGGCATGTCTCATAAATGCAAAAAATAAAATTGAAATAATTTCATGCATTGTATCAGAACACAGTAGAAATACACTAAAATTGAACAGGAAAAGAAACCACAGAAACTGCACAAAGATATGGAAATTAAATGTTATTCTCCTGAATAATCAAAGAATCACAGAAGAAATTAGGGAAGAAATTTAAAAATTCCAGAATCAAATGACAGTGAAAACACAATATGTTAGAATCTGTTGAGCACAATTAAAGCATGTGTAAGATGGAAGTTTGAAGGTATGAGTGCCTATGTTAGGAAAATGGAGAATCCCAAATAAGTAACCTAATAGTGCATTTATTATTTATATTTATTATTTATTTTCAATTTTCTAGAAAACAAGAATAATCAAATCAAACCCAAAACTAGTAGAAGGAAGTAAATTATAAAAATCAGAACAGAATTAAAGAAATAGAGACTTTAGAAAGCCATACATAACATCCATGAATCAGTGTTGGTTCTTTGAAAAACTAAGTAAGACTAATTAACCTTTAACCAAATTAACCAAAAATCAAAAAAAGGAGAAGATTCACATCAATAAAGTTAGAAATAAAAAAGGTAAAATTATAATAGATACTACTGAACTCCAGTGAATTATTAGAAATTATTTTGAAAACTTGTATTTCAATAAAAACACATCTATCACAGCTCTGATGCTGGGGAGAAGGGATCAATTTATCCACATCTTGGTTTCTGAGTATCATTTACTAATACAAAGAACCCAGAAAAACGATTGCTTCCTAAACTGGGGAAGGAAAATATAAACTGAGCCTGGGCCATTTTGTGGACTATAAAATAGAAAATAATTCATCCGTAAATGGCCAGGGGCATGTGTGTGCATGGGAGGATAGATAGGTCAACCTGAATGTATAATAAATACTCAAATAATTTGAGTAACAAGATAAATAACAAAAATATTAGCTTATATTGCAAAACATTCACTAAATACCCTTTACTCAAGATTTATACCTACTTAAATTTTTTATTTACTTTTATACAAATGAAGCAGAAAAGATAAATCTTCTTTACTTACTATTTCTAATTAATAAATGTAAAAAGAATAAGGAAACTAGAAAATTACCATTAAAGCACCATATTAATTACTGCTGCAGGCAGGATTCATCAACAGATTGAAATTATTAAGTAAAAGTTAAAGAGAAACAGAATAGCTGCATAAATTCAAAATTCCTTATCCAAATAGTATTTATCTCAAAGAGAAAAGTAGTATTTTCCCAGTGTAGAAATCTGGAAACAATGCCAAAGTTAGTGTTATCAGTAATAAAATGTCTAAATATTGTGCCTTCAGTTAGGTACTGAGGACCTTCTGCCTTGGTGGTATTTTCCCTAATAAAGTAAAACCTCAACATAGTTTTAAGAAAATGCCAAACTAACTCCAATTGTGGGTGTTCCTAGGAATAGCACTGAGAAGTCTATCACAAGGTGTAAGAGCCAGAGAAGGCCTGGGAGAAGGAATTGCCATAGGCTGGAAGAAAAACATAGCAAATAAATGCGATGTGTGACTCTAGTTTAGATCCTGGAACCAAAAGGATGCTAGTGGGGGGGAAATGCTAATATCCAAATAAGTCTGTTTAATGAATAGTATCATGCAAATATTAGCTTCTTAAGTTTATCACTTGTGGTCTATTATGTGAAATTTGAGGGCTGGTGAATGGGTATTTGGAACTTCTTGTATTGCTTTTGCGATATTTCCATAAGTGTAAAATTATTACCAAATTTAAAAATTTAAGATACCTAACCATAAATAGCTCCTTTTAGGGGTGAACAGTACTAAACTTGTTATAGTATATTCACATCAAATTCACACAGATAGCATTGGGTGGGGTACTAGGAATTGAACTCAGGACCTCACACTTGCCAGGCGGGTGCTGTGCTACTGAGCTCTATCCCCGGCAAGCATTTAAATATATGTTCTTATATAGCTGTTCACTCTGTCAGTAAAGAAATAGAAGTGTAGACTATTTTATTAGTTTTATTGTGTTAATTAAATCATCAAACTAATGCTAAATCTCCATTGATATATTATGTTACAAAGACACTGATCAACATAAGTATTAATTTTACTGCTGTTTATTACACTTTCCATCGACTCAGGAGAATATACTTTTAGGTTTCTGTTCCATTAAAGCTAAAGAAACTGGAATAAATTAAGTTAGGAGTCTATAAAATAAGAGGCACAGTGTTTGGTGCTAGGTGAGGTGGTAGGCAAGACCAACTTTCTCCTCATCCTAAGAGTTTGTCTTCTATCACTGAAATTATTCAGTTTTTTTTATTTTTTAAAGATACTCTTGGGTAATTATAAAAAAAAAAAAACACTCCAGAATTACACAAACTTCTCCAAGGCAAGAGTTCTCTCTTCACTTCCTCTAAATCCAAAGGGATATTTTTATTACCACACCTCTGCGGTCCACAGTGGTGAGCTCCTGAGGGCTGGTACACATACATAACACATCTTCATTCTTTTTCATTCCCTTCTCATCCCTCCTTCAATCTCTTGGTCCCTTCCCATTTGCAAAAGATCGACTCCCGGTTTCCTATTATCTATCTTCTATTTTTCTCTTTCATTTATTTTTTAGTGGATTTCTCACAGAAGGGAAACCATGCAATTTTCAAGCCTGTGTGTCTGGTTTCAATACACTTTGAGACCATAATATTAAGAGAAATAAACCAATGTAATATAGTATGCAAAGTACTTAAATAATAAATGCTCTTGGTTGGCTAAATCTTAGAAACGAGCTGACAAAAATAAAAGACAGCTCTTAAAATTGTTTTATTTTACCTTGGTAAGAATGCTTAATAAGAGTTCTTACCCTTTGAATGGATTTTCAAACGTGCAGTACAGTATGGGTAAGTACCGGGACACGGTATGGTGGAATTTATGCACCTCACGTAACTGGGACTTTATGTCTGCTGATTAGCAGCAGCTCATTTCTCCTTCTCCCAAGCCCTGATCAACCCCAACTCTCTTCTTTCATCCAATGGCTTTGACTGTTTTTGATATCTTCTATAAGTGGAATCATGGAGGGATTATCCTTCTGTGACTGGCTTATTTCACATGGCATAATGTCATCAAGGTCCATCCGTCTCGTCACACATCACAGCATTGCCTCTGTTCTTATTTTCTCATATTCTAAGCCATTCACACAAGTCTTTGCCTCAGAAAGCTTTGACCCCTGTTCTAGGTTTGCGTTGCTTCAGCCACATAGGCCACACTGCCTATCAAGCCACCCAGCACCAGCTATCGGTGGCAACACGCCAGTGGCGGTATCCACTGTGTTTCTTGCTACCCCCATCAGCACTGTCACTGGCTCTGGTACTGGGACACAGCTGTCTGCTGTGAACCGGGGACCTAATGTTTCCACCCCCAGGAGGGAATGGGCTTTGCCTGGAGTTGGAAGCCAGGGGACCAGATGTGGTGGCAGAGCAGCTGAGCATGTGCACACTGGTTGTCAGTAGAAACACATCCTTAAGGTTCTCTGCCACTCTCTGGCCCCAGCTGAAGTGCATGCCACCCCCCTCAAGGCGCTATCCCCAAGAAGTCTTTCTGTGTCACTGTAGAGGTATCTCCCCTTACACTGCCAGACTAACAGGCCCATCCAGGCCCAAAGTGAGGCAGATGACTAGAAGGGCAAAGCCATGGGCACTAATGCATTGGCCTCCAGCGTGATCTGCAGGTGGAACTTCAACGTCCCTGTGTTCTCTTCAAGAATCTGTTTCTACCTTCGTAATCCCATTTTGCTCTTGAGCGCTATGGTGCAACATAAATGCCCAGCCTGGGAAACCAGGAAAGCTGGCTGGAAACTGCAGTCTTTAGATACCACCTTGGCAGCTTATGCACTTTTGGTGCAAATTCTTTTTTAAAGATATGCATAGCATTCTGCCGTTCATATGAATCAGTTTCCCTACCCACTCATTTCTCAGTAGATATCTAGGTTGCTTCCATACTCTGGTTGTTGCAGATAATTCTACAATAAACAATGGACTGCTAATATCTCTTGAGATTTAAGAAAATTGAGATGTCAATTATTTTGTGTAAATGTCTAAGAGCAGGTTTGCTAGATCACATGTAGTACTATTTTTCAATTCTTTGAGGAACCTCCACATAATTTCCTGCACTTTCTGCACCATTTTGCATTCCCATCAACAGTGCACAGAAGTCCCAACTTCTCTACGGCTTTATCAACATGTAGTCTCTTTTTCTCATGAGTATGACAGTAAGAGTATAAGCAACAAAAGTAAATCTGATAAATAGAACTATACCGAATTGAAAGTATTCTGCACAGTAAATATTCAACAGGGTGAAAATACAATCTACAGAAGAGGAGAAAATATCTGCAACCTGTTTGTGCGATAAAGGGTCAGTTTCCAAAATATATAAGGAATTTGTACAATTCAATAGCAAATAAATAAACTAATTTAAAATTAGACAAAATACTTAATGATGAAATTTCTCTTTTTAATAAGACATAAAGATGGTCAAAAGATGTTATTGTCACTAATACCAGAGAAATGCCAATCAAAACCACAATGAGATAACCTCTCATATCTGTCAGCATGGCTATTATTAAAAGCCAGATTTCAAAAGATGTTTTCTACGTTACCAGTTGTAGCAAATTCACAGAGTTGCATTTCACCATGTTAACTAGACCAGCTACAGAATTATCAGAAATAAATTACCTACTAGCATAGCTACTTCTGTCCAGGGATTAAGAAAGATTGTCTCCCCTCTTTGGTAATTACCAATTGCTAGATATCGATACCTCTTACTGAGTAAGAAACTCCATGAACTCACTCATTTATTAGTACAACTGAAAGCTATGGCTTAAAAAATAAGAATCAATTGAAACCTCAGTTATAGAAGTGATTTCTATGTCAGTGCCAGGTCATTCCCTTCCAAACATTTCCTTTTACTACATCCAAGACTGGTGTTATTTTCTGACTTGTATCACTTCTAACTCTCTGAACATGCACTATGCTGCTGACCCTCAATTTATGAAAATCAAGAATGCCTAAGTAAATCAAGACTTTGGGTAAAGGGTTAAAATTATCAGGGAGCTTGAAACTGTGTTTACACACCTCAGGAGGACAGGATAAGAGCTTTAAATTATTATTTGTTATGTGGAATGGAATTAGACCTGCTTATACTGTGAAATTCAGAAGAGTAGAGAGAGGAAATACGGGTGAAAGTTACATAAAAGTTAGCTAGGCAATTAGAGTAGACTTAGCTACAGGAGACATAAAATCCAAAACCATTCTACCTAACAGAAGAGAAGATTTTGCACACAGAACCTAAAAACAATCAGGTCAGTCTTTTTAGAACACTCCGGAGTCAGAGATCCAGCTCCTGACACTTCAACAAGTGCCTTCAAACTCATGGTCTAAAATGGTTACTCATGTTCTAGCCATCATGTGTGTGTTCCAGTTGTTAGAAATAGGAAAAAGTTAAGAAAGCATTGCATCCCCTCTATTTAGCAGATTAGTAAAGCATAGTTCTCTGTGTGTCTATGTGCAGCTATAGGATCACCCCCCTCTTCCGTTCAAAGCCTGCCACAGTGGAGTCATCCATCGCCTCTGACCCCGCCCTCAGCCACTGAGTACTCTCCCCCTCTGACCCTGCTGCCTGCTTTGCACAGTGATGCACATGGTTTTTGTTGGTCCCGTCCCTCTAGAGAACCCTAACTCAGGAAACAGTCAAGAGGGGCTGTCAGCTGTGCCCTACTCTCACATATCCTGTACGTGATGCCAGAGACACAAAGAACTCCGTACTTGATGACCCCACCCATCGCTCCTGCCTGTCCCATGTGATTTGAAGAATTTCCACAGGGCCTTCTGCATGACACACCTCCACAGACTGAGCTCATGCACAGGGGGTTTTCTCTGTTCATCTTTGTACTGCACCAAGTACAGCGCCTGAAACACAGAGGCCCCCTGATTGGTGGTCGTGGAATGAGCAATATACAAACAAAAGAATACCCATTTATCACTCCCGAATGACTCTGGGAGGGGACACTGCCTGTCAAATAACAGTGCGCTCATAGGTATTTATGAATTTGCATCACATTACAAGCATGCAGTTTTAACCCCAGTGAATTTCCCCTCATCCCAGCTTGCAAGGAATAAACTGCCAGCGTGTTTTCACTGCCTCCCCGCATATGCTGGTAGTAAAATATTCACGACTTTGAGAATTATGCAGCGTGTTTTCAACAGCAGCTTTTGAAAGCCACTTTTTCCATTAAAACTGTCAGTTTGGTAATACAGCCATGATTTCAAAGCAAAGGAGCATTATGGCGCAAATCAAAGATAGATTACATATTTTATGTTTACATATTCCAGGACCTTCATGGTATAAAGTTGTTGGATTTTTTTAGGCTTTATGTAAGCCTCATCCATTGTGGAATGGGAATGCATCACCTTTATTATGAGCCAAATAAAACCAACGTGTAATGTATGTGGTATCGCTAGGTGTTACCCCTGCTCTACTCACCAGCAACTAGAGGAGAAAGATTGGCAGTGAGAGCCAGAGAAACCTTTCCCTGTTGCTTTATTTTTTAATAAATGAACCCCTGTTTATCTTCCAGCTTCCTTATATTTTGGAAAGATATGCAGACACCTGAAAAATGTCTATAATTACATTATAACTACTGGTCAAAAAACCAAATTAATAAATACATTTATAACCCAAGGACCTGAAAAGTCAAAGGGAGCACTAATGCTTTTTTTTTTAATTTGGAAACTATATTTTAATATCTCTAGCAATGCACTGCAATAGAAAGCTGAACTTATGGTGAGAAGGAAAAATTGCTTGGCAATAAGGCAGCCTGCCTGCGTCTTAATTACAGGTTCCAGTGCATACTTGGGCAAGCTCGGTTTGGGGGAGGGGTGAATTAAAGCTCTTAAAATAACAGTATTTGTCCATAAGTGGTGAGATTCTTCAACAACCCATGAAAGTGACGAGATGATAGCCTGTTTAAATACAGTTAGATAATATGCTTCAGGGATTTCCATCTTTAGCAATATGGTAGCAAATGAGGGCTGTATAAATTAAACCAATATCGGAACAGTCCTGCAGTCCTAGATTCAAATTAGATGAGAACAGTTCCATTTAAGCATCCACAAGAGGTGAAAAAAAAATGAAAGAAAGAAATGTAGAAGGCAATGCGGCCCCATGGGTAAGAACCCTGGCTGTGGAATCAGGCTGAGCCGAAACCCTGGTGCTGTCACTTCCAAGCCCCTTAAAGCCAGCCCGTTGGTCCCCTGCCCCTTGCTCTCCCACCTCTAGGTATCAGTAGATGCCTCTTACTCTGGCCAACCCAGGCTCCTTTACCCAGGGAGCGAGTGGGCCAGCTCGTGCTCCCCCTGCAGCGGTTCTGGCCAGCCGAGAGGTCATCAAGTCTAGTGAGAGATGCTGAAAAGGATTTGCTTTGCTGTAGAGAGCTGCCGGCTCTGCCTCTTCCTCCATTTTCCCATTTGAATGCTGACATGCCCTAAGCCATCTTACAGCTTGAGGGAAAGGCCTGGAAAATCCTAAAGCCAGTGGCCCTGACATCAGCGAGCCACACAACAGTCATCCCCAAGGATCCATCTGCAAAAGTAAGAAAATAACCACCTCTTCTCAAGCACTGTAAGTCGACCTCTCCTTTATTGATGCTGTGAGCAGTTTTAACTGATGCCATGAGACTAGTGACAGTAACTGCTCCACGGAATTGTGTGTTAAAGTTAAGTAAAACAACTGACCAAGGTCTCTTGGCACAGAGCTTGGGAAGTGGAGATAGCCAAGTAGACTTACTGGCTAGATGTGGCAGCTCTACTGTGAGTGTCTTCTCATGGACATTATATCTCGAAACCTACTAGGAAAAACACTTCCGATGCAACGCCCCTGTGGGTGCTGCTTCCTGCACCTCGAGTCCAGGGCAGCAGATATTGAAGCATTCGAGCAGCCCTTGGGATTCACTGGCTCCAAAGAGGGTCTAGTGCTTCTAAAGTCAAATTTGGATGCTAAAGGGACATTGACTGAAATCATGGTCACTTCAGATACTGAAGAAACTGAGTCATTGATAAAGCCTATTGAAAAAGAAACAAAGTAAAGCAATGCAAAATTATAAGAAATCTAAAAATTACAAAAATGAAATGGCTATAGTAAGAACAAGGCAAACTGAATGCAGTCACGTATCAAGCAGAAAATGACATGTCCTTTACTTTTAAAAGGTGTGTGTATTTTAGGAAGCTACTTCTTTAAGAATCGTTACTTAAAGGAAGTCTATCTTCCTCTCTCACCATAGTGTTAGAAATAAGGCAAATATTTCCTTCTACACCAGCACAAATAACGCATGCGAGGCATCAAAAGTTCACCATCAGTTTCACTTCAGCAAGATTCAGAGGGAAATTCAGATCTCCTGAGCCGGTCACCAGAGGACTAAATGGGAACTTTCAGGATATCAAAGGGGATGGGGAGGAAGCCACCAAAACATGGCACTTTGTTTCACAGCAAAAAGACCCTCACAGCCTGGTCCTCTTCAGTGGTGTTTCAAAGACCACTTGGAGGTTCTTATTACCGCAGAAGGCAGTGGCAGAAGCCACGCTGTAGGAGAGTAAGGATGAAGGGGGACCCTGCTCCAGCCCTGCCCACAGCCTCATAGTAGCTGCTTACCCCTCCCAGGTCCTGAACTGGTCTTTGCCGTTGACTCGCAAGACGCTAGATACAGGTTTACTCCAAAGGCTTAGTCACTCCAAGGATCAGTGTTCAGTGTGAAACAAACAGTATTATGTAATTCTCAAATTTCTGAACCTGGCCCTTTGTGGAGCAGAATAGACCTATTTCCTGTCTTCTGGGTAAACAGTGTGCCATTCAGAGCTCTGTGCCACACTGGCCGTTAGACAGAGCCATCCAAGTCTGCTGGCAGCACGACCATAGCTGACACAGTGCCCCTTTCTCCTCCCTTCGTATTCAGAGCGGTGTCAGGGTGAATTGTTAGCTTTAACTTTGAGCTGCCTGGCACAGGTCCATTTGTATCACCATCCTGGCATTATTTAAACACAGTGTGCTTCATATTTATGAGCTTACACAATTTCTGGTCTCCCGCTTCTGCTATTCTTAAGAACCACTGAGGGAAAAGGGTGTGACCATAAAAGCTAGTGTGTAACAAACCTCATTCAAATGCAGGCAGTGTGTTGGGAATCTTAATTCTATTAGAGCATGGACAATGAATGTATTTGTGTTAGTTGCTTTCCCACTTTGAGGTTAAACAAACCAGTGAATGGGACTCCGGGTAGCAGCAGAATGAGATACTGCATTGGATGACGCTGGCAGACAAATGCCAGGGAACTTTTTTCTTAAAAAAAAAAACAAGTCTCTCTCCTGCCTTCCTATGACTTTTCGGCAATTTGGATTCTGTGAATGGAAATGAATAGCTCTGGTCCTCCAAATATCTTCATTCAGCAGTTCGGTTCCGAGGTTCACATGGTGAATTATCTCCATGGCTCCTTCTAAGAAAATGTACCCCATTCAAAGAAGGTCTGAATTAACCACATAAATGTGTTCTGTCTACTCTGAAATTGATATCCTTTTCTGAATAAAGTTCTAATTTGCAATAATTGCTATGCTGAATAACTTGCCGAGAACCTCCTACCAAGGCTGCCGCAAGACTTGTTTTCCACCCATGCGATTAACTGAATACAACTGTGTTAGAAGTGCTGCACGCGCGCACATGCCCACGAGATGCACACGAGAGCCCAGGCACGCCACACCTTGACCATGGCAGCCCCCAGCACAGGTCCTCCATCCCAGCACTTGCGGGTCACGGGGGTCAAGGCACAGCCACCACTCCCACCTGCCCCAAGCTTGCACTTCACGCACTTATGGTTTATAAGTAAAGCTGGAGGGTTACGGTCTCAAGTTGTTTGCTGTTCTGAAGATTAATCTGTTCAAGTAGAGGATCAGGTGTAGAACCTAGAAACAAAATACTAATGGATACCAACACTATCTATTGCCAGCATCCTGCACTGTAGGCCAGAAGCTCTGACCATGCAGTCCCTTAGCCAAGCACCAAGAGTTAACCAAATCAGGTAGGTAGTAACTGACCAAACTGCATGCCAATA
>PVLA01015460.1:0-25190 GCA_004027455.1 Hydrochoerus hydrochaeris
CTATTGAAATTGAAAATGTGATTAAAGACTTCCCAACAAAGAAAAGCACAAGTCCTGATGGATTCACAGCTGAATTATACAAGAAATTTAGAAAATATTTGACACCAATGCTCCTTACACTCTTTAATGAAATTGAAAGGGAAGCAATTCTCCCTAACTCATTCCTGGAGGCAAGTATTACTCTGATACCAAAACCAGAGAAACATTCAACCAAAAAGGAGAACTATAGGCCAATCTCACTAATGAACATTGATGCAAAGATTCTCAATAAAATACTGGTAAATAGAATG
This sequence comes from Hydrochoerus hydrochaeris, assembly GCA_004027455.1. Lineage (NCBI taxonomy): Eukaryota > Metazoa > Chordata > Mammalia > Rodentia > Hydrochaeridae > Hydrochoerus > Hydrochoerus hydrochaeris. Next base: position 291 of record PVLA01015460.1, read on the forward strand.
TAACAAAGCATCAAGAAGATTATACATCATGACCAAGTGGGATTTATTCCAGGAATGCAGGGATGGTTTACCATATGCAAATCAATAAATATAATATACCAAATAAACAGAGACAAAAACAAAAACCACATGATGATCTCAGTAGACACAGAAAAAGCTTTTGATAAAGTCCAACACTTGATCATGATAAAAATGCTACAGAAACTTGGAATTGATGGTATCTACCTCAATCTCACAAAACCCATTTATGACAAACCAACAGCCAACTTTACACTAAATGGATAAAAACTGAAAGTTTCACTCTAAAATCAGGAACAAGACAAGGATGACACTGTCACTATCATTCCTAATAAATATAGTTCTCGAAATAGCCAGAGCAATCAGACAAGAGGGAGAAATAAAAGGAATAAAGATAGGAAAGGAAGAAGTTAAATTATCACTATTTAGAGATGACATGATACTTTATATAGCAAACCCAAAAAACTCCATTAAAAGACTACTAGAGGTAATAAAAAAATTCGGCAGCATAGCTGTATAGAAAGTTGACATTCAAAAATCAATAGCATCCCTGTATACAAACAAAAACTCACTGAGAGAGAAATTATGGAAATGTTGCCTTTCACAATAGCATCTAAAAAATGAAATATTTAGGAATCAATGAATTTTTTAAAATTTTATTTTAAGAGGGTAAAATTAAACAGAACATAACAGAACAAAACAGATCATAAGAAAACAATGTAAGATAATTTTTTTAATTTTAAAAATCTTATTTTTTTAAATTTTGAAAAATTTTATTTTAAAGACGTAAAATTAAACAGAACATTTTTTTAATTTTTAAAACTTTAAAATTTTATTTTAAAGTTTTAAAAATTTGTTTAAAATTTTTTAAATGAATTTTTTAAAAAATTTATTTCAAAGAGGGTAAAGTTAAACAGGACAAAACAAAACAAAACAGATCATAAGAAAACAATGGGGGCAATGCGCTCGGGACCCCCTTCTGTCTCTCTTCAGACAGAAGCTTTCTTTCTCTCAATAAATATATTCTGCTCTAAAAAAAAGAAAAGAAAAGAAAAGAAAAGAAAAGAATGTAAGAGACACAGATTTCAAAGCAAGAAAACCAGAGATCTTCACTATCTATCATATTGCTTCTTGTTTTCTTCCAAATAGCTGTCCATATCTTCACATACAGGGTAAAACAACATAGTATAAAACTGATCCAAACAGGGTGATGAAGGCATTTTAGGTCTTCAAGACCAGATAATAAGGAAGTCAACAATGGCTGCCATAATGTCTCTCATTCTCTTCAAAATAGCTGTCCATACCTTCACATATATTGAAATTAAACAAAAAAAATAGACTAAAATCACTCTGAATAAAGAATAATAGTATCGCTGAATTTCACATCATGATGTTATGGAATCAGCACTGGTACTTTAGTGTCTCTTTCTCTTCAATGTAGTTGTTCATTTCATTGTGTATTATATAATCAGTTTTCATAAGCTGTTTAGAAGTTCTATGCATGCATGAGTCTCTACATGTATGTCTATCCTTTCTGTATTAGAGGGAAAAACAAAACAAAATAAGACAGAAGAAAACAAATTCCTAGAAAAACATGCAATAAAAAGTCATATAAAACCACAATACAAGGTGATCTACAATGGTTACTATGATGCCTCTTGTTATCTTCAATAGAATTGTCTATATCATCAGGCATAGTATACTTGAACATATTAGTACATAAAAATATTAATAAAAATATTAGACTAATTATAAGACTTCAAAAGCAGGTAATAGTTAAGCCAGAGTGAATGTCCTAGTGAATCTTGTCATCTTCAGAGTATTTGCCTATATTCTCAGACTTGATACTATTAATTATAACAAATTTGAATAAAATCAGTCAGTACAAAACAGTGATCTAACAAACCAGATTCAAATAAGATCAGACATAATAAGACAGTGTAAGTAATACAGGGCTTCAGATTAAGTTAATAAGAAATTCAGGATGGTTACCATAGTATATCCTGCTATTTTTGGAATAGCTGTCTGTGCTCTCAAGTCTAGTACAAGTAGACAAACTGGAACAGAATATAACAAAACTAAACAGAGTGATAAAAACAATGTGTGTCCTCTATCTTCCTTTTTTAGATAATTCCTCCCCTTTCACTTTCACAGGATGCATTATACATTTTGGGTCCCACTAATTCCTTTAGTTTTTAGGTTAGGGGTGCAACCTGCTATTTACCAAAGTGGTTCTGAATTTTTTTATCCCTGGGCTTGATCTTAAATTGTATTCCTTTACCTACAAAAGCCTCAAGGTTTTCCTTAGTTATAGCTCAGTAGTTCTTCACAAAAGTGTCATGTCTTTCCAACCTATCTGCAGGTGCTGGACAAGCTGCCCCTTTTTATCTTTGATTTCCTGTCACTTAGAGCATTGTTTTCTCATATTTGACTTTTGGTCCATAAACCCTCTTTCAGGTTAATTGTATTTCCTATACAGAGCATCTTGATGGACCCGATCTCCTGATCTACTCTGCCTGTGTTTCTTTTTGTTAGTATATCAAGGCCATCTATGTTAGAGATTATAGCCAACATTCTCTGCCTCATTTCTGCTATGATATTTTTCTGCCATTGGTTGTCTACTTTTCTCCTTCATTCCACTGTCTGTCCCATTCATTGAGGCTTCTCTGTCACTGTTCCTGAAATCCATGTGTTTTTTTTTCTCCCTTTCTAGAATGTCCTTCAATATTATTTGTAGGGTTGGATTGGTGGTCAAGAACTCCCTCATTTCCTTTTTGTCAAAGAAGCATCTTGTTTCTCCATTAATTTTGAGAGAGAGTTTTTCAGGGTACATTAATCTGGGTTGGAGTTTATTTTCTTTCATGGCTTGGAATACTTCATTCCAAGCTCTTCTTGATTTGACGATTTGGGTTGAGAAGTGTGTCATGATTTTGATGGGTTTTCCCTTATAGGTGATCTGTTTCTTTTCTCTGATGGCTTTTAATATTCTGTTCTTGTGATGAATTTCTGGGATCTTGATTATTATATGTCTGGGTGTAGCTCTGTTTTGGTTGTAGGTGGCTGGATTTCTGTGTGCCTCATACATCTGAATATCATTTCCTTTTCCTATGCTTGGGAATTTTTCCTTAATTATTTCTATGAATAGCTTTGTATTTACTTTTTGTTTATCCCTGCTTCTTCACTCACATTTTTTATTCTTAAGTTATAGATCCTCTTGTTGTCTTCTAGAGATCTTTCCTTTCACATTCATACATAGCAAATCTATCTTCAAATTTTGTTAAACTATCTCTAGTTTCTTTCAGGCAATTTTTGTCAGCTTTCAATGGAATTTTTAATTTCCTGGTAATCTCTTTGAATCTGCTTCATGTATTCTGGGTTTTTTTTTATATTCTTCATTGAAGGTTTCTCTCCTTTTTTATGTTCCTTCATTCTTCTGTCTGTGTCTTAAGAGGTGCTTAGCATTTCTTTTATTAATCTTCTTATATCTTGCTTTACTTGAATTAATATTTCAGTTGTGAGTTTGTCTATGATGTCATGAAGATATTTATGACTGCTGAGGCTGTGTCTGATATTGCATGTTTGTTGTCCTCGATCTCTTATTTTTCTCTCCTGGACCCATATTCCCTGAGTTAGCTGGAGGCTTTTTCTTATTTCTTGCTCTTGCATGTTTCTGGTTTCTTCCAGATAGGTGTATGGTGGAGGTCCCAGGCCCTTTCTGTATTGGTTATGGTTACTCTGAAGCACGCTGGCTAGAGGTTGCTGCTCTCTCCATTTTGCTGTTGGTCACTGAGGTACAAGAAGGGGTGGTGTAGGCTGGCCCATCCCCTTTGAACCAGTCAACCAGCAGGGGCCTTTTCCACATTAATGTGTACCATGTGAACAGAACTGGTTCAGGACAACTTCAGGGACAATTTCATCCCTGGCTATTGGGTCCCAGCCAGGGGAGTGACCCAGCCCAATCAGATCCCACCAATGTGCTCTGGGAAGGGAGCATCCAACTGAAGTCACTGCCATTCCTTGTTTAGGTCAGTCCTGCCCAATACCAATATGTTGTCCAGTAAGTCACTCCCCTCCCATGGGGCAGGGGGCAAATTCCAAGCACTCACCATGAGTTAGTGCAGGTCTCCACCCCAGCACTGTTCTCCATTGAGCTCACCAACCCCTCACTTCAGTGTGACTGCGGCTTCAGTGAGAGCACTACAACCATGAATCCAATGCTCCAATGACAATGCTGCAACCATGAGTTGGGCTGGCTCCAGCGAGAGCGTGTCTGACTCCAGCCCTCCATCCACATTTTCTTTTTCTTTCTTCCTTTTTCTTTTTCCTTAGTTTCTTCCTGCATCATGAGAATCCCTCTCCTTTTGCCTGATCTTCTCCATGGTGGTAAATTCTAGTATCTGAGCTGTTTCTCTCATACAGATTTTGTACCTTGTTGTTTATTGATCTGCTGTCTTCCTCCGACCATCAGATATGAAGATTTTTAAGTTTCTTACCAGTTCTTTGGGCTCTGGGTTCTTCCAATAAATACTTTGTTTGCTCCACAGAACTGATTCTGTGGTTCATTCTCTTTCCTTCCTTCCTTATTCTGCTCTTTCCTCCTTCCTTGTGTTATTCTTTTTTAATTAAGTTTATTGGTACAGTTCAGATAACATAATAATCATGTTCATCATAGGAAATTTGTACCTGTACATGCTATATCTTGGTTTATTTCTCTTATTCCTCTCCCATTTCAATCCTCTTCCCCTCCTTATTTAAAAAAGCTTTGTTTCCATTTTCCCTTCTTTTCTTGTTTCTTTTTCCTTCCTTCCTTTCCTCCTCCCTCTCCTTAGTTCCCCTTCCTATTTGAACATTTTCTTCCTGTTTCACAATATCTATTATACATTTTTGCACTTATGTACACTTTCAGTTTCTCACACTCAATAAGCAATATGATATTTACATATGTGCATCTGACTTGTTTCATTTAAGAATGTGACCTCAATATGCATCTACTTAGCTATACATGTCTCATTTACCCTTTATAGCTGAGCAGTACTCCACTGTATAAAAACTATGTTAAAATTATGAGTAAAAAATACTATTTCATTGTTATTTTAGTTTAGCCTATTATGTATGCTAATAAAGTGGAACACTTCTTTATTTGCCTATAAGTGTCCTCCTGGGGGCTTGTGTATACTATTCCCTTGCCAGTCTTATTATGGGGTTACCCATCTTTTCTTGTTGTTTTGCAGGAAGTTCTCATGCAGCCTACATATTCTTTGCCAGATGCATGTACCTTCTCTGGGATCTATCATCAGATATAATCAAACTCATCAACCTTCCCCTTTAAGGGGTTGATTTCTGCATCTTACCTTGATGTTGTAAGGATAGTGTTTTGTATTTTTAACAGGGGTTTATTTTGGCTATTTAATATTCAGTATAATAACAGCTCATTTAATGCAATAGCAAGTAAGTGTGAAAGTTAGAAAGGAAGTTGATGCAAATATTACATAGAATATTTGTAAAAATGTTTAGAACTACTAAGAATTTGGCAACATGGGTGGATATAAACTCTTATCAATCATGAAAACAAATTTAACATTCAAAAATAAATTTAACTTACTGTGTTAAGAGAATAAAGGAAAATAATAATATAATCATTTTGACAGATGTAGAAAAGTATTTAATAAACTCAATACCAGTAATAAAAGTGTAATAAAGGCCACAAAATCTGTTTGAATTAGGGCACATTTATAAAAAATAATTTCTTTTCTTATTATTTATCTTATTAAAGGGAAAATATAACACCTAGCCCAGTGCAATAAACTAGGACAGATGAATGAGTTTTACAGAGAAATATTTTAGTGTGCTATTGGAGAACACAAAAAAGATGTGAACAAATGGGAGTAGGTTGTGTCTTTGACTAGAACAGCAGCATTATAAAGGTTATGTTTCCTTTCAACCTCATCTATAATGCAATTCAAGGAAAAATTCCAGCATCCATGAATATTTAAAATGACTTAGGAAAGAAGAAAAAAGATGAGAGACCAAGATTTAAGAGACAAAGTTCTATTACAAATGTGTAATAATTAAAATACCCTAGCAATAGAACAAGAATAGAAGGACTATTGGAATAGAACACTCTCATACCCATTAGCTACTTAAAGCATGTATGACAGAGAGGATATTTAAATATATTGACATGTAATAATACAATAACAACAATGACAAATAGTACTTATTGGATATTTGCTATGTCCCAGGACTTCTCTATTTGAAGTATATATTGTTTGATCTTGTAACAACTGTATGAATATGCTATCATCACTTTACCAACAAGAAACTCAGGTACATGTGCAGAGAGACTGGGTAATTTGAAGAGTGTGAATCAGGGATTTCAGTTCAGGCAGTTTAGCTTCAGGTCTGTATGCTTACACAACATTCTAGATGACTATCTCAGACCCCAACTGACTTTCTAAGAAGAAAAATAAAATTAGGTCCTTGCTTTACATGTACACACAACCTCTGAATGAATAACCTTTTTAAAAAGCCTATGACATATCTAGTATTTCTAGTCACTTCAATCTGGTGGGTGGTGACTAATCTACCTCATACTATAAATGAAAAAATTCTGAATTTTTTTTACTCTCTTGTTGAAACCTGGGTATTAATTTTTAACTTTGGTACCATTTACTCTGGATGTTAATTTTTTTTTACACTGTGCACACTTTATTTAAAGAGAAACAAAAACATGTAAAGGGTAGAAATAATACAGAATTTCAAAAAAAGATAAACAATAAGAAATCACTGGTTGATAAATTACATACTGTCCTCTTAGAAATATTTGTTCAAGTTACAAAATAAAAGCATACAAAGTAGATAGTCAAACAGTGAGAGTGTGAACAGCTACACATGCATGAATCTCTACATGTATTTCTATCCTTTCTGTATTAGAGGGAAAAACAAAACTTAGCAATACAAAACAAAACAAATTCCTAAAAAACATGAAACCAAAAAGTCATATAAAACCACAGTACAAGGTGATCTACAATGGTTACTGTGTTGTTTCTTATTATCTTCAATAGAATTGTCTATATCATCAGGCATAATTGAATATAGCAGTATAATTGAATATAGCAATACATAACAATATTAGTAAAACATTATAGACAGTACAAAACTTCAAAGCAGGTAAGAATCAAACCAGAGTGGATATTCTAGTGAATCTTGTCATCTTAAGTGCAGTTACCTATACTCTCAGATTTGATACTATCATAATAGCTTTGAATAAAACCTATCAATACCAAACAGCAATCTAACAAACAAGATTCAATTATGATCAGTCATAGTAAAACAGTGTAGGTTTTACAGAGCTTTAGATTAAGTTAATAGGAAATGAAGGATGATTACTGTACTATATCCTGTTATTTTCAGGATTACTGTCTGTGCCCTCAAATTTAGTACAGGTAGAATGACCAGCACAGAATATAATACATCTAAGCAGAGTTGTGTGAGTAATGTGGGTTTTAAATCCTGGTGCACTATTAATGATACAGTGTATCAAGACCATCTATGTTAGAGATTCTAGTTATCTTTCTCTGCCTCATTTCTGCTATGCTATTTTCTGCCTCTGTTTGTCTAGTTTTCTCCTTCATTCTAGTGCCTGCCCCACTCATTGAGGCCTTTCTGCCACTGTTCCTAAAATCCTGGTATTTTTTTTCTGTCTCTCTAGAATGTCCTTCAGTATTCTCTGTAGGGTCGGATTGGTGATCACAAACTCCCCCAGTTCCTCTTTGTCATGGAAGCATCTTGTTTCTCCATTAATTTCTAGTGACAATTTTGAAGGGTACATCAATCTGGGGTGGAGGTTATTTTCTTTCAGGGATTACAATACTTCACTCCAAGCTCTTCTTGATCTGAGGGTTTGTATCAAGAAGTCAGCTGTGATTTTGATGGCCTTTCCTTTATAGGTAATCTGTTTCTTTTCTCTCATGGCTTTTAATATTGTTTTTATATTGAATTTCTGGGATCTTGATTATTATATGTCTGGGTGTAGCTCTGTTTTGGTTGTGGGTGGCTAGAGTTCTGTATGCCTCACATAACTGAATGTCATTTTCTTTTCCCATGTTTGGGAAGTTTTCCTTAATTATTTCGATGAATAGCCTATGTAATTCACCTGTATACATTCCTGCTTCTTCATTCACATTTCTTATTCTTAAATTGTAGGTTCTCTTGTCATCTTCTAGCCTTTGTATTGTTACTGCCTGTTTCCTTGTTATTTTTAAGAGATCTTTCCTTTCATGATCACAAATTGCAAACTTGTCTTCAAGTTTTGATAGTCTATCCTTAGTTTCTTTTAAGGCATTTTGCCAGCTTTCAATGGAGTTTTTAATTTCCTGGTAGTCTCTTTGAATCTGCTTCATGTATTCTATATTTTCTTTATATTCTTTATTGAATGTTTCTCTCCTTTTTTTGTGTTCCTCCCTTCTTTTTTCTGTATCTTCCTGAGAGATGCTTCCTGAGAGCATTTCTTTTACTCTACTCATATCTTGCTTCATCTGGTTTAATATTTGTTTTGAGCTCATCTACAAGGTCCCAAAGATATCTCTTAATGTCCATTTAAGCCATGTCTGATGTTGAATGTTTGTGGCCCTCAGTCTCCCTTGTTTTTCCCTCTCTTGGATCAGTGCTCCCAGTGTTCTGGGCTTGGGGTCTCCTCCTGCCTCTCTCTCATGTCATGGTCATGGCTTCCTCCATACAGGTTACAGTGCAGGTCCCAGCCCCCTTCCCTGTTGGCCATGTTTCCTCCAATGCACATTGGCGAGGGACCTCTGCCCTCTCCTGACTGCTCTTGTCATTGAGGTATAAGCAGTGGCTGCATATGCCTGCCCCTCCCCACTAGGCCAGCCAAACTTCAGGGGTCTTCACCTAGTTAGTGTGTGCTAGGCACAGGCAATCAGTTTGGGATGGCTCATTGGGTCCTGGCCAGGGGCACAGCCCTGTCCAAGCAAATCTCACAAATCTGTTCTGGGGAGGGAGCAACCAACTGAAACCACTGTCACTCCCAGTTCAGGCTCCTCCTGCCCAATTCCAACATGTAGCCCATTTGGTCACTCCCTTCCCATGGTGGGGGTCTCATTCCCAGCACTGACCATAGATTAAGGTCCCTTTTCTGGCTCCACTCTCCATTGGGGTCACCAACCCCTGACTTCAGCACTGCTGTGGTTTCTGTGAGTGGTGGTGGAAACGAGTATTGGCAGCTCTGCTGGCCATCATGGATTCAACCTGGCACAAATTCAGGCTGGTGCAAACTTGGCAGGTCACAGTGAAAATGCTGTGTCCCATAATTTTTAGCTGTTTCAGTTGTAGTCTCTACGTATTTGATGAGCTTTTTTATGTTTTAATTTCTTTCTGTGGCAAGAGGATCCATCTCACTCTGTCTGGGTCTCTCCAGGGTGTTTTATTATGGCATGAGTTGTTTCTCCTGGGAGGCTTTGTATTTTGTTGCTCACTGATTGGCCATATTGACTTCACTCTGTGTGTTAATTTTTAACTTTAGTACCATTTTCTTCTTATAGAAGAAATGAATTTGCCTTACCAAGGCTTGTTAACTATTACAGGAAGAAAGTGAAGAAGTGATGAGCCATGCCTGATCCATGTTGGAATGGAATCTGCTGCATGGAAGCACTGAACACTTTTGGGAGAGGATAAGAAGGAGAGTTGAAAGGAGTTTTTGACATGCACTGGGATGAATACCTATGGACATCCTTGTGGCATATTAGCTAAATGTCATCTGTGTATCTCAGCCACATAAAATAAAATGTATCCATAGTAACCTGAACCCAGGATGCCAGCATTGAGACAAAGTTTCTGTGAGTGAAAATAATGTTTAGCTTTATTTACATTGTATTAAATTTTGTAGTAAAAGTGTCTCAGACATAACTGATCTCTCTGTGACTTTAGCCCATCATCATCTTTTTCCAAGTGACTGTTAACTTCCACCCATTACATTATATTTAATTTTCTCTCCACTCTAAAGACAAGGTTGGGGCTTACCTAAGCAGAATATGGACTAGATTGAATGGTTCAGCTTTCATAAACATCTATGGGAGTCCAAGAACATGAGCTAACATAATTATTATTAAAGTACCCTATCATTTCTAATATTTATTATCCTGAAACTCTTGGGAGACATGGAGTCATCTTTCCTGTTGGCCTTGCCATTCTGTCCTGAATTTTATGAAACCATGAATAGCTTGCTCCTTGCATAGTACATCTTCTCTCCCATCACCTAAGAATGGACCATTTCTTCCTTGATGAATGCTTTCCACAGCAATCCATTCAGCTACATCATTCCTTGATTGGCATTGGAGGAGTGGGTGGAGAAGGAATGAAGGGTGGATGGGTGCAGAGGTGGGGCTTAGGATCTGGATGTTGCTTCTATGGACACAGATGTGCTCCAGCCATATCCTCAGTGTGCCAGATTTAACATTTCTGCCACCCTTCTTCCTATATGAAAATTGGCAAAGAGAAAGCACTAAAGGTATAAACATATAAAATGTCTTTAAAAAACTAAATTTTTGACTAGTAATTTGAAAAACCATACTCATTTTTAAAAACTAGTGTTCTAAAAAGCACTAGTAATGTTGATCCCTGTACCACAGAAAAATTTGAGATTTTATGCCAACTATGATTTTTGTATCCTACCTGATAGGATATTTCCTATGGGCAGCCAAAGGCTCAGAGCTCAGTGAGACAGAAGGAAACCCTGAACTCACATTCACTCACCTCTTGCTTCTGTTTGTGAAGGATTTCCAAATCTTTTAATTTTAATGAATTTCAATAGAACAGTAGAACTAGAAAAGATTTTGGCTTTTAAAAGTTGGAAGCAAATTGTGTGGCTGGAGTATAAGAAGTTAGCTTTAAGTGCTAATTACCAATCTGTCCTTAACCTGGAACAGTGGGGGGAATGGAAAGTCTGTGAATTCCATCTGCCATTATAAACACCTGCTTGAAGTTGGTATCACATCTTCAAAGAATAGAATTTACAGTTCTATGCCATGATGTTAACAACCTGATACACAACAACTATCAAGTTTCCCAGAGCATAGGTGTCCAGGGGAGGAACAGCCTCTGGCTGTGAGGAGTCCTGAGCAGCAACAGTGTGATGAACTTCTGGGACCATCCATGTGCTATGTGCTGGGCTAGTGGTGGTGAGCATGGCCTATGAGGTGCAGGGCTCCGCACCATTATCTTGTTACTATATTAGCAGCTAGTGTTTTCTGTTTCCATCTACCAACTTCTTCTTCAACAAATGTTTTTTGCCCATCCAGCTGCAAATCTCAAAAAATTGCAGGGACAACACTAGGATTATTTTCCCTCATGCTTTCTGTCAACCAAATCATAACATTAGAGGTAACAGCATTTTAAATGAAATTTTTATTGAATGATAATACTATTATGTATTATTTTCAGAATTCGGATTCTAGAATAGCCATTTTTGAAACTCTGACTTTCTCTGATGCTTGATTGGATTTATAGCTTGTGTGGGTGATCCACAGCATATACTTAGTACTTTGTTTATAATTGTTTTACCCCTTATCCCTACACAGTTAGAGAAAAAAGAGACTTTCCAGTCTCTCTCAGGTTGGGGAGTGCAACTATGGAGTACAGAATGCTTTCCTGCCATGTCCAAGGGCCTTGAGCTGTACTGGGGCACAGAGACAACTTGGTCCAGCACAGTTTTGTCTTCTCTGCATACACTATGGGAAAGGAGGTTGGAATGAATGAAATTAGAGTTGGCTCAGTGATGGGAAGCTAGCCCAAATACTGGCCCTATTGTTGTAGTCAGACACTGTAGCCCATAGCCCTGGGAAGCACTGTGTCCCATGGCTGGAAACTGACCTCAAAGGTCAGCTCTAGAATTTGTGGGAAAGGCCAGATGCTCTCATCTGTTATTTTCACAGCCATAGAAGCAGCATCTTTTGGATTCTGTGTCTTCCTGATTTTCATCTTTGTGTTTCCTTTTTTTGGAGGGTTATTGGCAAAGTCATTTGATTCTATTTTGATGTATCTCTAGTGTTTGTACATCTCTGTGTAATTTTTTATTGTTACTCTAGGTGTTGCATCATATTTACCCAATCTGTCACAGTCTTCTAAAGTCCTGTAAGCAATTAGAGGGAAGAGTAGATGTCTTCCACCCTTTTATGTCTCTTAACTCTCTTTTTAAAAATTTTTTTTATTTTAAAGAACATAAAACAAAAGAGAACAGATCTAAGCAGATCAGAACAGAACAATGTAAGCAAAACAGCACTTCACAATAAGACAATTAGATATTAACAGTAGCTATCATAATGTCTCTTTATTTGAAATAGTTGAGCTTAGCTTTACACATAATAATGTCAAACATAACAAAATAGAATAAAATCACTCAAGAGAATGAAAGTATTGCAAGGCATTCTGAATCAAATAACCAAAGATGGACACTGGCTACTATATTATCTCATTTTCCATAAAAAATTTGTTTATACTATCATATATATTAAAATCCAATAAGACACAATGTGATAGAACCAATGGTAATAGAAAAGAAGAGCATGGTAGGACTTCAGAGTAAGATGATATCAAATCAACAATGCCTGCTATATTGTCTTTTCTTCAAAGTAACTATTCATACCATCACATATATTAAGATCAAACAAAACAGAATAAAACCATTCCAACCAATGAATGAAAACATAAGACTTCAAAGCAATATAATGGTAACCATGATTACCATAAAATCTTCTGTACTCTTACCATTTCTTACACTAGGGAGACTATATGGTATTTATACATGTGAGATTGATTTATTTCACTTATGAGTATGGATTCAAGTTGCATCCATTTATTTATAACTATCTCAATGTGATCATTCTTTATAGCTGAGTAGTACTCCATTGTATAAAAGCACCACAATTTTTTTAGCCATTCCTCGGTTGATGGGCACTTAAATTGTTTCCAAGATCTGGCTATTACAAATTGTGCTGCTATAAACATGGGGGCACATATATCACTGTGGTAAGATGTTTTCAGGTCTTTTGGGAATATGCCTAAGAGTGGAATAGCTGGGTCAAATGGGACCTCCACCCCCAGCTTTTTGAGGAATCTCCAGATTGACATCCACAGTGGTTGCACCAATCTACACTCCCACCAACAGTGCAGAAGAGTTCCTTTTCCTCCACAGCCTCTCCAGCATTTGTTGTTGGTAGTTTTGTTGATCCTGGCCATTCTTTCTGGAGTGAGATGGAATCTCAGTGTGGTTTTAATTTGCATTTCTCTAATGACCAATGATGATGAACATTTTTTCATGTTTTTATTTGCCATTAGTATTGCTTCATCTGAGAACTGTGTATTCATCTCGGATGCCCATTTTTGGATTGGGTCTTTGAATTTTGGGGGTCTGACTTTTTAAAATTCTTTATAAGTTCTAGACAGAAGTCCTTTGTCTGAGGGACAGTTCACTAAGATTTTTTCCCAGTTTGTGGGTTTTCTTTTCACCCTACTGGAGATTTCTTTTGACATGCAGAAACTCTTTAAGATGTGATTCCAGTTATGGATTCTGGGAAGTATTTCCCATGCAGTTTGGTTCTTGTTCATGAATTCTCTACCTACCCCATGTCTTCAAGATTTTTACCTACTTTGTCTTCCAACATATTTAGTGTTTCTGTTTTAATATTTAGATCTTTGATCCATTTAGATTTCAGTTTAATACATGGTGATAGGCATGGGTCTAATTTTAGTTTTTTGGCATATGGAAAGCCAATTTTTCCAGCACCATTTATTAAAGAGATGTAGTTCTTCCACTGAACATGCTTAGCCCCTTTATCAAAGATAAAGTGGCTGAGTGCGTTAGTAGTTGTATATTCTAGTCTACTCCATTGATCTTCAGGTCTGTTTTTATTCCAATACCATGTTGATTTTATTATGGTAGCTTTGTAGTATATCTTCAAGTCAGGGATTGTGATGCCTCCTGCCTTGGCTTTGCTGCTTAGAATTGCCTTTGCTGTTCTAGGTCTCTTCTGGTTCCAGATGAATTTTAGGAGTGATTTCTCTAGATCTATGAGATATGTTAGAGGTATCTGCATTGGGATTGCATTGAATCTGTATAACAATTTTGGGAGAATGGCCATTTTCACAATATTTATTCTTCCTATCCATGAACAAGGGATGTCTTTCCATTTTCTGAGGTCCTCTTCGATTTCTTTTTTCAGGGTATTATAATTTTCCCTGTACAACTCTTTTACATCTTTCATTAGATTATTCCTAAGTATTTCATTTTTTGTATGCTAGTGTAAAGGGTGTGGCTTCCCTTATTTCTCTCTTGGTGATTTTGTTGTTAGTGTATAAGAAGGCTATTGATTTTTGAGTATTGACTTTGTATCCAGCTACACTGCTGAATTTATTCATTATATCTAGGAGTCTTTCAATGGAGGTTTGGGGGTCTTCTATGTAGAGTATCATGTCATCTGCAAATAGTGATAATTTTAACTTCTTCTTTTCCTATCTTTACTCCTTTTATCTTTACTCTCTCTTGTCTAATTTCTGTGGCTAGTATTTCCAGTACTATGTTGAGTAGGAGTGGTGATAAGGGACATCCTTGTCTTGTGCCTGAGTTCAAGGTAAAGGCTGTCAGTTTTTGGCTATTTAATATGACACTGGCTGTTGGATTGTCATAGATGGCCTTTATCATATTGAGGTAAAGACCATCTATTCCAATTCTCTGTAAGGTTCTTATCATGAATGGGTGTTGGATCTTATCAAAAGCTTTTTCTGCATCTATAGAAATGATCATCTGATTCTTACTTTTGGCTCTATTGATATGGTGGATTACATTTATTGATTTATGTATGTTGACATACAGATCAGTGAAGCATATAGAACTCCAAATAGCCATAACCAAAACAAAACTACACCCAGACATATAATAATCACCATCCCAGAAATCCAACATAAGAACAGAATATTAAAAGCTGTTAGAGAGAAAAGACAGATCACCTATAAAGGAAAACCTATCAAAATCACAGCAGACTTCTCAACACAAACAATGAAGTCAAGAAGAGCATGGAGTGAAGTGTTTCAGATCCTAAAGGAAAACTTCCAACCCAGACTGATGTACCCTGAAAAACTGTCTTTCAAAATGGATGGAGAAATAAGATACTTCCATGACAAAGAACAGCTGAAGAACTTCATGATCACCAAACCAAACCTACAAAGAATACTGAAAGACATCCTAGATACACATAGGAAAAAAACAACTAAACAAGACAGACAATTAAACAGAAGGGAAAGTTAAGATGCAACATCAGAAAGATAACATGTCAACAATAAATCAATATGTAACAGTTATAGCCATTAATGTAAATGGCCTCAATTCACCAATTAAAAGAAACAGACTGGCAGAATGGATCAAGAAACAACATCCAACCATATGCTGTCTACAAGAAACCCAACTAACCCAAAAGGAAACCCATAGACTTAAAGTCAAAGGATGGAAAACAATACTCCATGCAACAGGAACTCAAAAAAAGCAGGGGTAGCTATTCTGTTTGCAGACCATGTGAACTTCAAACCAAGAATGGTCTGAAGAGATAAAGAAGGTCACTACATACTAGTTAGGGAAAAACTGCAAGAGAAAGAGATAACAATCTTAAATATATATGCACCAAACTCCAGAGCACCCAACTACACAAAGCAAGTATTAACAGAAATGAAAAATCAGATAGGCAATAACACAATTATAACAAGGGGCCTTAACACACCATTGACACAAAGGGATAGATCAACTAGACAGAAAATCAGCAAAGAAATAACAGAACTGAATCACACCTGTGAACAAATGGATTTGATAGATGTATACAGAGTGTTCCATCCAACATCAGAATATACATTCTTCTTAGCAGTACATAGGACATTCTGTAAAATAGACCATATACTAACCCACAGAACATATTTAAGTAAATGCAAAAGAAATGAAATTATCCCATGTGTAATCATGGGATTATTATTATCAGATCATAGCACCATGAAACTGGAAATTAATGATAAAAGTAATTGCAAAAACCCAAACAAACACATGGAAATTAAATAATACACTCTTGAGCAATAAGTGGGTCACAGAGGAAATTAAAGAAGAAATTAAACAATATTACAAGCAAACGAAAATACAACTACAACTTACTGGAACCTGTGGGATGCAATGAAAGTGGTCCTCAGAAGAAAATTTATTGCACTGAATTCCCACATTAGGAAAACAGAATGAACACAAATAAGCAACCTGATATTACACCTGAAACATCTAGAAAAAGAAGAGCAAGCCAAGCCCAAAGCCAAAAGAAGGGAGGAAATTATAAAGATCAGAGCAGAAATTAATGCAATAGGGACTAAGAAAACAATACAAAGAATCAATGAATCAAAGAGTTGGTTCTTTGAAAGAATAAATAAAAGCGATCAGCCCCTAGTCAACCTAATTAAAAAAAGGAAAGAAAAGACTCAAATTCATGCAATACAAAATGAAAAAGGTGAAATCAATACTGGCTCTGTGGAAATACAGATCATCAACAACTATTTCAAAAACCTCTACTCTCATAGGTTCGATAACACAGAAGAAATGGACAGATTCCTAGAAACATGAACCACTAAAGCTGGATCAAGAAGATGTAAAACTGCTGAATAACCCAATTTCTATTAATGAAATTGAAAATGCAATCAAGTCCCTACCAACAAAGAAGAGCCCAGGCCCAGATGAATTCACTGCAGAATTCTACAAGAAATACAAAGAAGACTTAATGCTGACACTCCTCAAACTCTTCAATAAAATTGAAAGGGAAGCAATTCACCTAAGTCATTCCTGGAAGCAAATATCATTCTAGTACCAAAACCTGAGAAAGACCCAACTAAAAAAAAAGAGCTACAGGCCAATCTCCCTAATGAACATAGATTCAAAAATTCTCAATAAAATATTGGCAAACAGGATGCAGCAAATCATCAAGAAGATTATACACTTTGACCAAGTGGGATTAATCCCAGGCATGCAGGGATGGTTCAACATACATAAACCAATAAATGTAGTTCCTTTACTCTCAAGAGGTGAGTTAAAAGTGGAGGTACTTTTAACATAAGCACTTTAAATATTTTCTCTGCATACATTTAGAACAGCATCCAGATAGTATTTTAATTTGTGCTTCAACTATAATTTAGAAAACTCAAGATGGGAAAAATCCATTTTATTTATATTTAACCCCATTTTTATTTACCATATTATTTCCCTACCCTCTTCTCCCTTTTCTCTCTTCTTGTTTTTTGTTTTGTTTTTGTCTTGAGACAGGGTCTCACCATGTAGTTCAGCATGGTCTCAGGTAGCCTGGGCTGGTTTTGAACACATGATCTTTCTGGCTCAGCCTCTGGGATACTGGTATTATTTGCCACCATGCCCACCTTCTCATTCCTTTCTTGATGTTCTAAGCTTCTTTTAGTCTTAACAAAAAGTTGTTTATTTTTTGTTAGACTTCCTTTAGCCATTTTTTTTAGGATGGGTCTTTAGGTAATAACTTTGCTTAGGTTTCTGTCATGTTATTCTCCCATTTTTCCTTCATGCCTGAAGGATATTTTCACTGGTTATAGATTTTGGGTTAACAGTTCTTCACACACATGAGAAGATATTATTCTACTTCCATCTTAGTTACCTTTCACTTATTGCTGAGACAAAATACACAACACTTTAAGTTAAAAGGCTAAAGATTTATTTAGCTCACAGTTTGTAGAGATTTCAGTACATACCCAGCTGATTCCATGGTATGGTGGCACATAGTAGAGGAGAAACAGTTCATGGTGGTGGAAAACAGCAAAAGCAACAAGAGAAAAAAGGTAAGACAAGACTTTTACTGTGCCTTATATTGTAGGCAAGCTACCCTACATAGGGTGGGTGTAGTACTTATACCCTCAATCCCAGCACTGGACCATGAATCGATCAAAAAGTCTGGATTCAGCTTCCTCTGAAAAGCCTGCCCCCATGACTGCATGAGGCCTTGGGAGGCATCCAGACACAAACTATAACATTTTGCCCCTGGCCTCCCCAAAAACTCATGTACATCACTTCATGCAAAAGGCATTTGGTCCATCTCTAAGAGTTACCAAAGTCCTAACAGTTTCAGCACTGCTGAAAACTCCAAGTTCCAAGTCTCCTCTGAGTTGTAATCCTCTTATCTGTGAGTCTCTGTGCAAAGGAAAAGAAATATAAATACTTTCAACATTTGATGGCACAAGATAAACATTTCCATTCAAAAGTTACAAATGGGGAGATACAAAGGAATGGGACCAAGCAAGTCTAAAGCCCATCAAGGCAAACATTAAGTCATGTGCTTCCATGTGCAGCATTTGAGGCAATCTGTGGCAAGAAGTAAATTATAAATGGCTTGGATGGCTCCACCCCTATGGTACTTCTGGTAGTTGCAGCTCCTATGGCTCTTTTGGGCTTGCTCTGCTCCTTCCTTGCAGTTTTCCTCAAATGATCCATTTTTCCTGGCTTCTCCAGACTTCCGGGGTCTCCACTGCATCTTTGGCTTACACATTGCCCTCCCAGAGGCACACTTCCTGGCCTTACAGGCTTACTTCTGAAATCTTGGTGGAAGCATTTTTGACTTTACAATTCTATTTTGTATGACCCTAATACTGGCACCACATGGATGATACCAAGGTCCACTGTCAATTGGAGCAGTAGCCAGGCATCCTGCTCTTTTGGTTGTTGAGAATCAGTGCCTGGATCACTGAGCACTCTGAATTCAATTTTGAGGAACTAATTCTCTAGGCTTGTACCATTCTCTAACATAGTGCTCTGTGGTTTTCTTCTCAAAATAGTCTTTATTTTTCCAATTTTGAGACTGAAAAGGATAGAGTCTTGCTGATTCTTGTGATACCCTCAGATGATGTTTTCTATTCTCTTATTCCTTCTCAGCAATCAAGATCTCCTCTGCTGTATCTTTGTAGTCCACAGCTTTACTTGAGCTTCCTTTCTGGCCATTCTCACAATGTTTTAATCATTCTGCTGGGCTCTTTGCTCTTTATTCTCCACATAGATTTGGCTAAAAGCCCCTAAGGTAGACATGCCACCACCTCAATGTTTGACTGCCTTGAAATTTTTTTGCCACATTAAGTAGTCTACCACCTTTAATTGGAATCTCAGGTAAAGACTCTGGACATGAGCAAAATGCAGACAAACTTTCTTCCAGGCTATAACACACATTATCTGTAGTCCACAGGCCAATGCAGTCCTTCTTTGCAGCAGAAACCTCTTGAGGCTGGTCTTTACTGGCAGGGTTTCTTTTAGCCAGAATCTCCCATACAATACAGGCTAAACTGTTTCAGCTCTACCTTTTCATCCAGCACATCCAAACCTTTTCTATCTCTTCCCCTGCCTACAAGCCAGTTCCAAAGGCTTTTGAACCACATGACCAGTAGATGTCACAGCAATAACCCCACTTCTGGTACCAACTTCTGTCTTAGTTACTTTTTTTCTTATTGCTGAGACAAAACACCAGACACTCAAAGTTAAAATGGGAAAGGTTTATTTAGCTCAAAGTCTGTGGAGGGTTCAATCCATAATTGGCTGGCTTTAAGGTAGGTTGGCACATAGGAGAGGAGTAACAGTTGATGGCAACAGAAGACAGGAAAATTAACAAGAGCAAAAGGGTGAGAAAAGACTGTTTCTGTCTTTTATATTGTAGACAGGAAAGCCTATTTTTTGATGAAAAATCCTACATCTAAGGTTGTGTTTCTCTTTTTCTGCTTTCAATAATTTTGTCTTGAGTTTACAGAAGTTTGATTGTGTATCTTTAAGTGGATTTCTTTGGATTCATCATATTTGGGCTTCATCTAGGTTCTTGAATTTGAAAGGTTTTCTATTCTGCCAAATTTTTGATTCTTAGGCCATTATTTCTTTGAGCAATTTTCTTCTTTCTTCCTTTCTCTGGGATTCCAGGAAGATAAAAATAAAGTGTTTTTGTTGTTGTCTTTGTTACAGTCCCAAGGGTCCTTGAGAGCTGCTGTTTCCTTCTCTGTATCCTCCTTTTCTTTTTTTGTCTTTTTGTTGTTGATTATGCAGGAATATATACACATATTTTTGGTGCTGAGTATTGAACTCAGTACCTCACTCATGTTGGACAAGTGTTTTACCTCTGAGCCACACCTGCATCCAACAGGGAGTAATGTTTATTGTTCTATCATCCAGTTCACTATTCATTTTTCTTTCACTTCCCTTCTGCTATTAAGCATATCTCTCAATTTTTTGAATTTCAGTTACTGTGTTTTCCAATTCTAAATTTCCATTTGGTTCTCATTTGTACCTCTATTTCTGTGCTAAGACTATTTTTTCATTTGTTTCAAGAATGTCTGTAATTGTCTGTGGAAGCATTTTTAAATGGTTACTTAAAAATAATTGCCAGATCATTCTGACATCTCTTTTGTTTCTATGTTGACATTTATTCTAATCTTTTTTCATTTAGTATGAAAACTCCTTGGTTATTGGAAGGAAACTTAAGACAGTGTGAAAATTATGTTATGAAAACCTGGGTCTTCCCTTTACCTGGCTTCCTGGTGCCCTGGGTTTTGTTTCCCAGGTGAAGCTCTCCTTGTATGGTTGGGTGCAGATGTAAGGATAAGCTTCCCAACAGTCCATTGCTGACCTGATGACAGGGGATTAATTCACTACTGTTGGGAAGGGATGAAAATCTCCACTCTTGATTAGGTATCCTGTGCTACAGCTTCCACAGGGAGGAAAAGGGTATCCTATTACTGTGGGTATCTACTGACCCTGAGGATATGTGGAGCCTTCTTGCTGCCTACTGAGAGCCAAAGTAATACCCTGTATTCTCACATGTGGCGGGCATGGCAGGTGTAAGGCAACTCATTATGTCCTGCTGTGGGTGGAAATACAGAGTTTCCACTGGGCCTTTGTTTAAATGTGTTTGCTTGGAGTAGAATGTGTTTTACAAATCTTTGCCATTTTCTGTGTTTTGGCTATAGAAAATCAGCTTTGTTTTATTGATTGCTTTTGTTTGTGCCTATTGGTGTTTCCACCTTGTGAGCTACTTCTGCTGGAAATCCCAGGCATTCAACTATCATACTGTTTCTTGGTCCTAAGTGACCCTACCTGTCTGCCATGTTTTCTTTGTCTTTCAGAGTCTCTTATGTTTCTGTAATGCTGAAGGACTTCACTGATACTTAGGAAAACACAAAATAGTATGTCTACTCTATCTTCCTAGAAAGTGCAAGTCCCTCCAGAAACTTTTTAGCAATCTCATAAACAGACACAGGACATTTCTTATAAAAAAGTCCCACACTACTTAGTGGTTGTATCAGTCAGGGTTTCCTAGAGAAACAGATATAACACAAATATACAAGTGTATAAGAAATTAAAAGATTGTCTTACAATGGTCAGCCACAAAGTTGAATGAGGAAGTGTGCAGAGGGCATCAGCACTCTGGAGGTTGAAGGGTCCAGACCAAGGTCTGGAGCTTACTGCAGTGTCCTGTGCAAGTCCATATCAGGAGGCTAGTGAGTCTATGATGGAACACTGAAAAATCTACGATGGAAGGCTGAGAGTGTATGACAAAGGCTGAAAAGTCTATGGTGAAGGCTCAAGAGTCCCAGGAAGAAGCTGAACAGTCTGTGCCAGAAGTCAGGAGATGGTATCCAAGCTGAAGGTGAAGATTGGAGCTGCCCTGAAGAACCAGCAATCAGTCCCTCCTCCTTTTCCTTTTATTGTATGCAGGCTACTCCCCTGGGGTGAGGGTAGCACTCACACCATCTGTGCGCCCTCCTCTTGTACAGGCTGAGGCCTTAGGGTGACAAATTAAGGACCCTGGCCTCCTGCTAAATTACTTAGTTAAACTTCTGACCTTCTCAAATTGACACAATGAACAATATCCTAGAAAGGTAATGGCTTGTCTTCTACACCCAGGATGTAAGCTGCTGAGTCATTTAGCTAAGCTTCTAGACTTCTCAAGTTGGCACAGTGTATAAACCATAACATTGGTGAATTAATGTCTCTGACATGAACTTCAATACTTCTTGTAATGTTGAAGAAACTATTTTGTCTCAATGAAACATTTTGGAAGATTTCTTCACTAATGTAGGGAGCAGCCTGTCATCTCTTTTTGTTCTCATGGTGGATCTGTTTGAATTCTCTTGCAAATGCTGCATTGTTCCTTACCTGGACTTCTTGTTTTGAAATTTGAGCATCCTTGGTTCTACTGTGTCATGTCAGTTACTCAAATTGTAGGTGTTAAACATCTCTAATTTTCATTGCAACAAATGCAACCAGGGTACTGAGTTGTCTGTGAAGCAGAAGTCTGAATTTTCCACAGTACAAATTTGTAGAAAATGCCAAGACATGTTATAGATGTTCTAGGGAAATATAGTGAAGAAAAAGTTAAATTACTTTTTTATATCCCATATAAAAATAAAGTTCTTAGAGTTGCTTCTAGTCTGTTTATTTTGCTCTATTGAGTTTTGCTTTTGTCTCTTTTAAAAAACTTTCACTCACATTCTCACTCTCTCTCTCTCTCTATTGGTGTGACTTTTTAAATTTGTCTCAATATTTGGTAGGATAAAGAGTGAGTCATTGCTATTTGTATATTTTACTTTTCTATATAAACATGAAAATGCTTGTAGACTTTTAAAAATTCTGCAGTCTTTAAAATAATTTTGTTCAAATAGAAGGGGGAACTAGGGAGTGGTGAGAGGGTAAGGAAGGAAGGGAAAAGAAAAAAATGAGGAAAGAAGAAAAATGGAAACAAAGTTTTTGTAGATAAGGAGGAGAAGAAGATTTGAAGGGAAGGGAGTGGGATGGGAACAAATCAAGTTATATTGTGTACAGGTACAAATTCCTTATGAGATGAATATGATCACTATTTATACCTAAGATGTACCAGTAAATGTAATCAATAAAGAAAAAACCTCCCCCAATAAAGCATTTTTGGTCATAGTGGAGGGAAAAATTTTGTGTTGAACTAACTTAGATATATTCTATTTATTCAGATTTTCTTTGGTAGTTAAAGTGCCTCAATATTTCCCTTATCTCAAGACCTGCTCTCTTCATTAGTTTACTTTATGCTTTTTTGATTTTTACAATATTACGGTATATTTATTGCCTTAATGAATTCTTTTATTAATTCCAATAGTTTCTGGGTTTTTCTTTTTGTAAATAATCATAGCCTCTGGACATAATGTACTTCACCTTCCCTTGCTGTTAACATAGCTTTCTATCTTTTCTTTCTTACAGTGTTAAGACATTCAGTACTATGCTGCATAATAGCAGAAAACATTCTTATTTTGTTCCAGCTTCTAAGGAGAATATATTTAGGTGCAGTTTTTTTAGTAGATAGCCTTTCTTAAGTCAAAGAAAGTTTTTTCATTCAGTTTTCTGAGAATTTAGCCACAAACATGCATTGATTTCTATAAAAGATAGGTTTTCCTCTTCTATTGAGAAGATCTTACTATTTTTTCTTTTGGTTTATTAACCAAAAATTAATGTGAATTGCATTAAAACATTTTTTGATTTGAACTTTCTTGGGTTGTCTGAATACACCATACTTGATCATGATAGATAAATTTAAATAAATTGTTAGATGCAGGTATACAATGAATTATTTATGGATATTTGTATGACATAAATTAATATATTTGTAATGTTAGTTTCTTCAAGTATATTTGTAATGTTAGTTTCTTCAAGTATTCATTTATTTTTGAACTCAAGGTTATGTCAGCTTTATAAAATGAGTTAGCTTTCCTCCTCCTTCTATTGTTCTGGAATGACTTATATGAGAAAGGGATTATCTAGTCTTGGAAGTTTGGTAGCACCCAACTGCAAAACTATGTGGGACCAATGTTTGTTTATTTTTGGAGCCAGGATCCTTTATACAAATATCCAGTTTTTCATTTATTTGAGTGTTATATGTTTTCTTAGGTTTATTTTGGAATCTTATATTTCCTTAAGAGTGTATCCATTTTGAAGTGGGTTTATAAACAATATAGGAATCCAAGCAACCTAATTGATAAATTTGGAATTTTATTAGCTGAGCTCAGCAACCACCTGTAGACCCTTGTTTCAGCGTCCAAACAAGTGGTGTTGAAACTGGAAAGTTACAGAGCTTTTAAAACAGAAAACCACAAAAACGACATCCTGTTGGAAACAATTTAGCTAGAATCTTACATTAATTTTTGGTTGACACCTGTATTCTGCTTCTTTGTTGAGCCGGTTAATTTTTCTCTTGTCAGTGAAGCTCGTTTTGCTTTTCTCATGGGATTGTACTCAAGTAATTTTTCCCTCTTCTGGGTCAAATGCAGGGTACTAGTCGAATACAGGGCACAAGATGGCATCAGTTATGCCATGCTACAATACATTTAAACTTGACTTTAAAATATCTTGGCATATTGTTTTAAGAATATTCCATTATTTTAAAGATCTCTATTGTATTTACAATTTATTGCTAGTGATTTTTCTTCCAGATTTTTAAAAGGAATATTTCCAAGATATTTTTTGATTTATTTTTCTATTCAAAGAATTACCATTTAGTTTTGATAATTAGTTTTATTAAAATAAAGAATTTCTGGTCTTCATTTTTATTTTCTTTTTCTTTCACTTTAAAGAAATTTATGATTGGTGCTTAACATAGTTATTTTATCTTTTTAATTTTAAAATATATTTACTTTTTAGCTGTAAATACTCTAATAAACTCATTTTGTCTCATATTTTGATGTGCTTTCTTGACATTCAGTTTAAAGAATATTATAATTTCTACATTATTTTTCCTTGTCCTCAGATTATTTTGTTATATATTTTCTAATTTCATATACATATGTATAGAT
>PVLA01015461.1:0-25177 GCA_004027455.1 Hydrochoerus hydrochaeris
AGTCCTCACAAAGGGGTTATCTAGAGGGCCTCCAGCAACCCCCCTGGAGTCTCCACCCTCGACTCCATATTGAGCATTACATAAAAACATACACATGTGAACTACACAAATTACAATTATCAGTACAAAACATTTCAAGATCCCCGCGCCCAATTCCCACATGCAGTGTCCTTTTCCTGGAGAAGCGATTGTCACAAGGTGTGGATGGACTAGGACGCGGCATGGACAGAAAAGGGCGCCGCACCTCCATACAGAGGATGCTGCAGCCTGGCAGCAAATTTCACTGGTAACACACAGGGGCAAGTGACCAGGAAACAGCTCCCTCCCAGACAAGCTGCCAGCTTTTTCTGTTTTTTCTTTTCTGTTTGTTTTATTTTGTTTTGTTTTGTTTTGTGGTCCTGCGCCCTAGCAGCTAACTGTAACCCCTAGCAACAACAAAGTTAGGGGCCTCAGCGGAGACTATGAAAGTAGTGAGTGGAACAGCATCACCCTTCCTGTGCTGTGACCAGTGGCTTGAGAGAAGAAGGCAAACATGGGGGATTTCAAAACCTTAATTGCTGCGAAGCAATGAGTAGGAGGTTGGCACTCTATCTACTGGAGATGAGAATGATGGGGGAACAAACACCCTTAGGCTGTCTCCATGGCAGTGACAGCATCCCCACTCTGCCCCATGACAAGAAGCATGACAGGATACAGACCAGCCAGTGACAGTGGAGCATAAGAGGCTGTGCAAAGACTGGGAGCAGCTCCCCCACTGTCTCTGCCGGAGGGCGCCAGAGCAACTGGTAGAGCAATGCAGAGATAAACAGGGTAAGGAATATGGAGGGGGGTGCCAAGGGACATACAGCAAGTTGCTGGCTGAAGACTAGCCCCAGCACCCACATCCAGAGGCCAAGATGAGCCCCATACCAGCGGCTAATCCTACTGCAGACCTGGTGGGGTTGCCCACCACAGTTTTGGTCTCTGAGTCGGACACTAGCAAAGAACTGTAGACACCTAAGGAATTGTTTTTTTGTTTCTTGGTTTCATTTTCCTATTTCCATCTGATTGGGGTTTTTGTTTGTTTGCTTGTTTGCTAATTTGTTTTTGTTTGGGGGATTGTTTAGGTTTTTCATTTTGTTTTGTTCCATTTGTCTTTGTTGTCTCTTTAACAGTCTTTTACGATTTTATAGTTCCAAGTGAGTAAACACTTTCTCTAGTCTTTCAGGTTCACTCTGATATTCTTTTGCTTTATCCTTCATTCTTTCTCTCCTGTCCTCTGCTCCACTTTTCCCAAGCTTGGGCGATCATCCTCTGTCCTCCAGCCTTACTTCTGCTACATTTCTCTTCATTAATCTCCATTTGATACCTTAATCCTCTTAAGTCCCTTCCCCAAAAAGGTAAAATTACTCTAAGGGGAAGTATTCCAGACAAGTTTCTGGTTTATGTTGGATTTTGTTTTATTATTGTGGCTCTTGTTCTTATGGTTAAAGGTACCAAATTAATAGTAACCACAGTTTGTCAGTTTATAGGCTGTGCTTAGTGCTATTATTATTGCTAAGTGTACTACTTTAGCAAGAATGTCATACCTGTCAAATCAGTAATTTTTCTTTATATGACAACACTGTGATTGTCTGTGCTCATAACCATCACCATAATCCAGTGCCAAAGAACTGAGTGCTGAACCAAATAAATAACAACTTCTCATCCCTAATAAATTGGGAAGGTAAGATCTTGGGAAAGACAAAATGCCAAGAAAAAAACTATACCTAAAAGAAATCTCTAAAAAATAGGCATTTTCTAAGGAAACCTTAATATTAGTGATAAAGGTATCTATCATAACAAGTCTATAAGTATCAACTTACATACACAAAAAAATATTAAAAATAGAAAATGACAAGATACAGAAGCAAAATGCAACCCCAGACCTCCTAGCCCACATAGGACAAGTGCAGGGGAGAATGAGATAGAAGAAATCTGAAGCCACCCACCTGAATTTTCTGAAATGATAGCAACAGAATTTACAAAATTAAACAAATGCAAGAATGAGGCCATACAAAAAATCAGATTAGAAGTAATCACTCATTCAAAAAAAGATGATCAAAATGAAGGAATTGTTCAGTGAATCTAGAGTAGACACAGATAAAAACAGAGGAGCTTAGGAAAAATATGTAAACCAAAAATGCACAACATTGGAAAGAAATGGAATCCATTAAACTGATTCAAATGCATCTAGGAAATTAAAACTTCTATTGACAATATATGCAACAAGTTGAACAAGTTGAAGGACAGAATATCAGATCTAGAAGACATAATTGTGGTTAGCAAACACATAAAGAAAGGTATCTTAAAAATAACCAGGGACCTGGAAGAATCAATCCAACAGCTGCAAGATGATGCAAAGAAGAACAACATAAGAGTAATCAGAGTCAATGAGAGAAATGGAGACAGGTAAATACCAGAAAAACCCTGTTCACAGAACAAATGGTATAAAACTTCCCAAAAATGGAAAAAGAATTTGACATCCAAATGAGGCATATAGAACTCCAATAAGCCATGACCAAAATAAATCTACACCAAGGCATATAATATTCAAGATTCCACGAATTCAACACAAGGACAGAATATTAAAAGCTATTAAAGAAATAAATTACCTATAAAGGAAAGCCCATCAGAATCACAGCAGAATTTCAAAATAAACACTTAAGTTAGAGAGTTTGAAGTATAGCAAGTCCTGAAAGAAAATAACTTCCAACTCAGACTTGTGTACCCTGCAAAACTATATTTCAAAATCAATGAAGAAATAAGATACTTTCATGACAAAGAACAATTGAAAAATTCATGACCACCAAACTAGCTCTACATCATGTCCTGAAGGATATTTTAGAAAGAGACTAGGAAGACTATCATATAAAAACACCAACAAAAAGAAACCAAAAGGCAAGGCAAGCAAGAAACAGAGGGGAAAGACAAGCAACCAACAGCAGGAAAATAATATGGCAAGGATAATCCAACACATATCAGCTATAACCATTGATGTAAATGGTCTCAATTAACCAATAAAAAGAAACAGACTGGCATGATGGATCAAGAAAGAAGATCCCACAATATGTGACATACAAAAAACATATTTAACTCAAAAAGAAATTCATAGACTGAAAGTCAAAAGGTGAAAAACTGTATTTCATGTCATAGGAACCCAGTAAAAAGCAGGGATAGCTATTCTATTTGCAGACAAAATGAACTTCAAACCAAGACTGATCAGAAGAGATAAAGCCTGCTACATACTCGTTAAGAGAAAAATCCAAGAGGAAGAGATGACAATCATAAATGTATATACACAAAAAGTGGTGCGCCCAATTATGTAGAACAAATATTAACAGACATGAAAAATCACATAAGCACTAATTCAACTGTAATAGAGGATTTTAACACCCCACTGTCACAAACAGAAAAAGGAGCTAGACAAAAATTCAACAAGGAAATGTCAGAACTTAATGAAATCTGTGAATAAATGGATTAGTAGATGTTTACAGCATGATCTATCCCCAAAGCATCAGAATATACATTCTTCTCAGCTGCATGTTGGGTGTTCTCCAAAATAGACCATGCACTAGCCCATAGAACGTGCTTAAGTGAGTGCAAAGGAATTGAAATTTTCCCATGCATATTATCAGACCATAATGCAATGAAATTGGAAATCAATGCAAAAGAAACCACAAAAATTCCATGAACACATGTAAATTAAATCACATCCTCTGGAAGAACCAATGGATGACAGATGAATTTAAAGTAGAAATTAAACAGCATCTACAATTAAATGATAATGCCAAATCACAGACCACAACTTATGGGACACTAAGAAAGCAGTGCTTAGAGGGAAATTTCTGGTGATGAATACTCACATCAGGCAAAGAGAAAGAGCTCAAAGGAACAACCTAACACTGAACCTCAAACTTCTAAAAAAGAATAATAAGTCAAGCCCAAAGTGCATATGAGGGAGGAAATTATAAAGATCAGAGCAGAAATTAATGCAAATGTTGTGAAAAATACAAAGAATCAAACTGATAAATCCTCAGACAACCTTATCACAAAAGGAAAGAAAATACTCAAATTCATGGAATCAGGAGCAAAAAGGGTGAAATTACAATGGATCTTGCAGAAATCCAGAAGATCATTAATATCTACTTTAAAATTTTTTATTCTAATGCGATGGAAAGCACAGAAAAAATGGAGAGATTGCTAGATACATACAAATGGCCAAAGTTGAATCAAGAAGCCATAAAAATTCTAAATAAGCAATACACTCTAAGCCCTGGAATGTGCAAAGATGACATTGTATTGTTAAAGGAGTTTCTGACAGTGATTAAGGATAGTGAGATACGGAGATTTTTCTTTACTGTGTGAGTGAGCCCTAATTTTCCTCATATTGTGTTTTTATAGGATGATTTCAGGTTCTTGCATCTCAAACTTTACAGTTGTCATCAAATCTAGAAAATTTTCAGTCAGTATTTCTTCAAATGTGTTTTTTTTCCCTATCATTCCTCTCCTTCAGGTATCCCAAGATACATCTACATGAGGACAATTGAAGCTGTTTCACAGCTCACTAATGACTTCATCTTTTGCATGAGATCGGTACTATGATTTACAGTCAATATTTTTTCACCACTAAAATATAATGCATTAAGTACTCTATCCCAATGCCCTATTAATTTTGAGGTTTTTGCCTTTCATCTAAATCAGTATGGGAACTACCTCCAGCCTTCTTTGAGTTCAGGATATTTTGTGTCCAATTTCTTTTTCAGCATCCCATACCGAAAGCTCCACCCATCTGAATTTTCTGGACTCTTTCTTCCGTATCTTCAACCCAAAGCTAAAACAGGCCCCTCCACTATGTGCTGTGCACTGAAATCTGTCCTCAGGCAGCAATCTGGAATAAATTTTGAGACTTGCCTTTTGTTTTACAGCTATCAAAAATCACCATGTTTGTTGCCTAAAATCCAATAAGTTCAAAAGTGGTATTCATTTATTTTCTCTGATTTTTTAGATAACTGTATAAGTTTATCTTGGCAAGAAACAAAAGTCCTATAATTCAAAATTAAAATCAAAAATTTTTATTCATGATGAATCTCCAGCACTTCAAATCTATTCAAAGTAAAACTAGGATGGGACGATGCAACTCCTATATAACATTTAATTTGGATCCTGGATTCAAGGGATTCAGTCCATGGGTAACTGAATCCAAGAAAGGATCCTCGTTACCAAACCGCATGACAATACAAATTTTTAGTTTATAGAGGACTGAACCAGAGTAGAGGAACAGTGCCAAAGAGCAAAGGGTAGGGACCATATATAATATCCAAGTCACATCTCCATGACTGAGCGAGACAAACCAAGAATCGTGTTTTACTAATCCCTTAAGATCCTTACAGTCTCCCAAGCCAAACAAGTGGACACAATTGAGATACACCTTTTAAAATGAGATTCAATTGACAAAAATAAATGTGTCTGTTTACATAGTTTGCTTCCAAGCTTAAGTGTCTCTTTCTTGATTCTGTTTATCATGTGATGTGTTTACAGTTTTGCAACTAGAGAGAAGCAAGTACTTTGCAAAACAATGAGTGGACTATGTGTGGTCATCTAATATCCCTCAGAGTTTTAAATGTCTTGTTGAGTGGGTATGAATCTGCCTTGTGTTTGAGCCCTTCCTCTAGTAAAGGGATTAACTTGTGTTTTTAAAGGAAACTTACATTTATAGCTAAATCATATTCTACATTATATGATTGGATCCAATGGTAAATAAGAGTCTGTGTGTAGAAGATCTCTGTGGAAAATATTTTCATGATCATATTATTATGAATGTCAATTATGTCTTCTGATTTTATAATAAAGAACATTTTAAATTTACTTCATCCATTACCACCATAAATTCCAAGTAATGCCTGAAAATGTACTTTTATTTAAAGATTTATTATTTTTATTGAAACAATATGACATTTATAAGGATGATCAGCAATTTCCCTCACAGATGATTATCCTTTACAAAGTCAATACCAAGAAAAAATAATTTCAAACCTTGATTTTCTTAATATTTCTTCTGAACTATTTATGTTACTTACTCATTTGGCATTCAAGTTTTCCACAACCCTAATTCCTTCATTTTAATGTTTTCATTCCCACACTGTCCTAACAAAGTCATCAATGCTTTCTTATCTAATACAATCCCTTGGACTTCTGTTTTTGTTTTGAAATTTTCTAGTTGCCATATTAATTCCTCCTTTTTTTCTAAAAGAAGTACACATCCCTTTTCCTCCTATAAGAATTTCATTTTTTGTCTCTCAGCATTTTTCTAAAACTCCCAAATCTTTCCATTTTATCAAATTATTTTGATCTCAAAATGTTTCCTTAGACTTTCAAGTAAAAAGTATGTGCAGAAATGTAGTGGCTCACAGTTCTGGTTGACAGGAAATCCACAGTGAAGTCCTAGCATCTGGCAATGACATTCTTGCCGCAAAGAAGGCAATAACTGAGCAACAGAGAGCAAGTGATCAAACACAAAGCCTCCAGAACTTTTATAATGGGCACAAATCCATTCATGAGGATAAAAAATGTTCATGAACTAAGCATCTCCCCTGTTGAGCTCAGGGACTGCAAGTAAAACAATTTAATACAGAATACATAATTTATAGTACTATTTTATAGTAGTCACTCAAAGAGTCAAATACAAGAAGTGCAGGAAATCTGTCCATAAACTAAAGACCCCAAATAATCCAGCCTGGATTCCATGACTTTGTCCTGCAGGAGTCCAGCTGAAAACCTAGAGCCCATGACAATGCCCATGACAGTGCCCATGAAAATATCTCATACAAGTCTTTTTCACGGTTCTGCATTGGGAAGGCCCACAGGTCAATGGTGGAAGCTAGAAAGTCTGTGCCACCGGGATGAAGGTTCTGTGCCAGTAAGTTGAGGGTTCTGCACTGGAGTCAGGAAACAATGCTCAAAGTAAGGACCAGAGCTGCCCTGAAAAGTACCACAGCGATCCTCAGTGACAAAGAGATGATGAGAACAGCTGAGTATATATCAGGACGCCAGTGTAACTAGCTTCTGCAGGAGATGGAACAGCATACCATCTTCCCCTCTGGAGTGAGGAAGATAGGCTCAAAGTGAGCACCAGAACTCCTCCAAAGTGAACCGCAGCCATTCTCTGCTGCAACAACAAGGTCCTGAGCTCCTCTGATAAGCTAAGTTCATATCAGGAAAGAAGTTCAACAAACTCCTCCAGGAGAATCCATGGCAGCAGAAGAATTGGCAACACTACTGCTTCCTCTCCAGTTCTCCCTTTTATGTTGACAACAATCCTCAGGTGAGCCATCCACACCCAGCACCATGCTGATTCAGTTCACCTGGTATTACAAGTTGACCACCAGTTGTCAACGCATACTGCTGCATTGACGATTAACATAATAGCACATGCTCTGTGATGATGTATTCAAATCATGGCCATACTTAGTAGGATTTTGTGATGATGTATTCAAATCATGGCCATACTTAGTAGGATTTCAACTCCTTTAACATTGTAAGAGATATTTTATGGCTCACTATTATGAATATTCCACATACACTTGAAAATTATGTGTATTCTCATGTAGGCTCATAGTGTCTTTCTTTCATTTCCTGCACTTGGAAATTGTGATTTTTTTTCTTTTTCAATAAGAGTTTTGAGAGTTCTTTATATATTCATCATATGAGCCTTGTATTGGATAGATGATTTGCAAATATTTTATATTCAATTAAAACTGCACTTTTCATTCTGTATTTCTTGATGCAAGTATTTTTCTTTTGAGTAAGTTTGATTTATCATTATTTTTCCTTTTATGAATCATGCATGTAGTGTTACATTTAAGACATCCTCTCCTAACTCCAGGACATAAAGATTTGACTCCATGTTTGCTTTTAAATATCTTATATATTTTGAGTTAACCTATACTTTTATGATAGATTTTTGGATTAATTTTATGTAAAGTATGAAGTTTTGGTTGGGGTCTAATTTTAACATTGGATGTTTCTTCGTTTCAATATCACTTGTCTTTGGTTACTTTTCCCTTGTTGCTGAGACAAAATACCTGATACCCAAAATTAGGAAAAGAAAGGTTTATTTAGCTTACAGTTTTTGGAGTTTTCAGTTCATACCGAGTTGACTCCAAGGCAAGGTGGCATGGGTAAGAGGCAACTGTTCATGGCAGCCCCAAGTGACAAGAGCAAACAAGGTAAAAAGGGGGAAAGCACGCCTCCTTCCCTCCCATATATTGTAGTCAAGTTACCCGCCCCAGGGGAGGTACAGTACTCATACCACCAATCCCAGCACTAGACTCAGTTGCCCTAGAAAGACTTGCTCCCACCATTACCACATGATGCTTTGGGGGGACATTTAAAACAAACCATGACACCACTTATTTAAAAGGCTAATATTTTTCAGTTAAACTACTTAGATTGTTATTATTAAAAATGGTCATATTTGTGTGAATATATTTCTGAATTTTATTACATTCTGTAGATCTATGTGTCTACCTCTTAGCCAGTACCACACTGTGTTACTGACTACAGCTTTGAATTAGTTCTTAAAATCTGGATTCTTCATGTTGGTTTTACTTTCTCAACTGTGCTGTTCTATTTCCTTTAACATTTTGGATTAGTTTACCTATATTTACAACAAAAATTGTACTGAGATTTTGATTGATTTTGCTTGGAATCTATAGATCATTTTGGTGAGAATTGACTACTCACTCTATTGAGAGAGAGTTAAAAAGGATTATTGCCCATTTATTTCGGTCTTCATTTCTTTCATGGGTATTTTGCACTTTTCGTCACAGGGGTACCATGCATTTTTTCTAGGTTTATACATGAGAACTTTACTGATGCTATTGAAAATGGCATTCTTAAAAACTTTGGTTCCCATGTTTACAGTTACTTAAAAGGAAATATCATTTTATGTTTATGTATCAACTGTTTTTATCAAGAGCTCTTGTGAAACTTATTTATCTGTGAGCTTATTGAATTGTCCTTCAGTGTTTTAACATAGTTAACTATCTATCATTGTTGTAGCAAAACTGAGTCTGGTAAAGACCTATGACATTCCAAGAAGTCAGGAGGCAGTGAACAGCTTTATTTTACATTGGTGCTCCTGGCTGGAATGACTTCCGACAACCAGGCTCCAACAGTGAGTGTCTATGAACCAGCATTTTTATATGAGGCATAAGCAGGGGTTACAAAGATAGGACACGACAGTCTGGCAGTTCTGCTGATTAGCCAGCAGAGTGAGATCATCAGTTACAGGGCTAGATTAATGACCATCAGTTACAAGACTAGATTCATGACTACAAAGCTTGGTATAAGCAAGTATCCTGAATGCTTGGTTATGCTCTCATGTTTAGAGCGGTCAAGATAGCAATTACAGAACCATGAAACAGTTACACAGCTAGCCAGCTTTAAAGAGAACAAAGTTTTAAAAAGAACAATTTTTCCTATACAGTTTTCCCTTTCTTTTCCTCCTTCTATCATTTTTCAGAAAAACAAAAGAAAACAAAGCTTTTTCATTGTTGCTTCTATCTAAAGCTGCATAAGAAGGAGTAGTTCTGAGAGCCATTGGAAACCTATGCTTTTGATCTGTTCTGAAACAAAACTAGTCATACAATGAATCAGGCAGGGCCCTATCAGGAGAATTAACATAGGGGCTGTCTGAGGCCCCCAAAGGGGCCCTACTCATAGTCTCAAGTCACATATACTTTGGAATAATCCCCACTTCTAATTTCATTCTTTGGCCCAGTTATCTCTTACAATTGCTGCAGAACTTCTCAAACTATTCCAAACTTGTTAGCATATAAGCAGCAGTTGTCTCCTAGGGCATTACAAATTCCTCCTTGTAGAAAGACTAAATCTAAGCCTCTCCTATTTTGGAGGGCAACTTCAGCAAGAGAGTCTATTTGGTCCTGAAACAATAACACTGTATCAGGCAAACGATGGAGTTCCCTGTCAGTGGCCTCGGCTAATTGATTAGGCCCACTTTCCAGTGAAGAGAGCAGTAGCTCCCAGCTCAACCTGATCAGCTAGGCTCATCCCAACCAGGATTAGTATTACCTGCTTTGCCCTCTTAAACCTGTGAGAGGCCATCGGGGCCAAGACACTTATTCCTTCCTCTCCCTTCTGCCATGAGAAGTCCATGCTCTTTGTACAACATTCTGTGGACGTAAAGCACACCTCAAGTCAGTGTAAATGTTTACTTTCTTTCCTTTTGCCCAGTTAAAAGCTTGTATTAAGGCCAATAATTCCGCTCACTGAGCAGAACAGTTTTGTGGAAGAGGTCTGGCTAGGGGCACTTCCTCTGTGGTACAACAGCATATCTAGCGTGATGCTTCCCATCCTTGACTTGAGCTACTTCCATCAGGTAAACAGAGTGTACTCAGCATCAGACAAGTGCTCCATCTGTATCTGACCAGGTAGCAAAAAACTCATCAATCAAAACTAGACAGTCATGGTTGAAGAGACCAAGCTCAGTGGACAAGAAGGTAGCTAGCTGGGTTCAGAGCTTTAGTCAACTGAAAAGGGAGTTGGGGACTTCCACTGAGCAGTCCTTGATCCTGAATAACACGGCTACTTGAAAGTCAATGGTGTCCCTGACTATTAACTCCAGAACAGCATGAGGGACTTGAACTGTCAGATGATATCTTAGGGTCAACTTGTCAGTTTCTTTAATCAGAAGGATAGCTGCCACCAGTGCTCTCAATGAGGGAGGCCAGCTCTTAGCCACAGAGCCTAGGCTCTTTGACAAACATAGATGGGCCTCTTCCAAGGTCCAATCTTTTGGGTCAGGACCCTTGATGCTACGTATCTTCATCTATCAACCAACAGGTTAAACGGCCTAGTCACATCAGGAATGCTCAGTGCTGGGGCTGCTGACAGCGCTTATTCTATGGTGTGAAAGGATTCGGTTTGTTCTAAAGTCCAATTCAAGAGTTCTCTTTCATTTTCTTTTCCTGTCAGCCTGCTCAGTGAGTCCAAATGTCCAAATTTGAAAGAAACCTGCAGCACCCAGGAATCCTATAAGCTGTACATTTTTATTTCTGGGCCCAGACACCTGAGTCTTTTTTCTAAGTCAAACCCCAAGTAACCCACTTTCTGTCTACACATTTGCACTTCTTCCAGGAGACTTTTAGCCCGTGGCCATTAGGAGGTGGAGCAAACATGTGCTGGCTGACAGGCATGACCCGTACACAAAAGAAATCTTTTAAATTTAGACAGGTAAATCAGGCAACATCAGGGGAAGCAGACCCCGGGTAGTATAAGGGGTGGGAACTGTCAAGTGCAGAGCTTTGGTGGCTGCACAGAGGTCCTGCACTGGCTGGTAGCCCCTTAGGCTTTCTCACCAGGCAGAGAGCAGTGTTTCAAGGCGACTGAAAGTCTATCAGGATTCCAAACTGTTTCGAGAGATAAGGGACAGGATGCCAAGCTGAGCCTCTTGTGATGGTGGGTACTGCTTAGCAGCAGTGAAGTTTCCACCGGAACAGAGCTCACTCACCAAAGGTGCCGGAGTCCAGCTGCGGCAGGGCTAGGGTTTCCCAAAGGTGGTCAGGGAGTCGGCGATTGAGAGACAGAAAACACTGCACCCCAGTCTGTGAGTGAATCTGAATCCGCTTTATTTTTTAGAAGCTGGAATATATATATATGCTAACCTTGGCAGCAACCCCCAGCCCCAAGCAGGGAGCGCCCCAGGCTTAGCAGGTGTTAATTAACTCTTTTCATCTTTGTAACATCTCAATCTTGTTACTTAGTTAGTTTGGGAAATGTAAGCCGAGGCACCTGGATGCCTGCAGGAGGAAGAGATGTGTGACGCTATTATGTTGCTCCCTACATTGTTTCCTTTATCACTTATGGGAGTATGGCAGTCCCTGTGAGGACAGCACCTGTCTTAGGTCAAGGATTCTTCATATGAACCCAACCAGGCCTTACCCGTCATGGGGCTGCAGGACAGCAATTGGTCCTGTGCCTGTCTTAGGCAGCCGGTGGTGTAACATATGTGTCCTAGTTGCCCGTCTTTGGCTGCCCGTAGGACAGCGCCTGTCTTAGGTCAAGGACTCTTCATGTGAACCCAACCAGGCCTTACCCGTCATGGGCCTGCAGGACAGCAATTGGTCCTGTGCCTGTCTTAGGCGGCCGGTGGGTAACATATGTGTCCCAGTTGCCCGTCTTTGGCTGCCTGTCCAGTGTCTCAGGGCAGTTGTCTCACAGGAACCCCGCAAATCCTCCTCCATGAGCTCTCCCATTTGTCTCACATTATTCACAGAAGGCAAAATTTCACAATTAGTCCTCACAAAGGGGTTATCTAGAGGGCCTCCAGCAACCCTCCTGGAGTCTCCACCCTCGACTCCATATTGAGCATTACATAAAAACATACACATGTGAACTACACAAATTACAATTATCAGTACAAAACATTTCAAGATCCCCGTGCCCAATTCCCACATGCGGCGTCCTTTTCCTGGAGAAGCGATTGTCACAAGGCGTGGATGGACTAGGACGCGGCATGGACAGAAAAGGGTGCTGCACAAAGGGGCACGATTGATAGCAATCCCTGAGGGTGAGTCTTCTGCCCATACTTCTAGAAACAAGTATCTCAGAACTTCAGGGTTATTATTATCAGGCATTTCAGGCTGATATAGGTAACACTGTTTCTCTTGGGGTACAGTCAGAGTCAATGTCAAGTCTGGGACAGTCAGCCCAAATGTGAGGGAGGCTGGCTTATTTGGAGTGAAAGAAATAGTTGCTTCCAGCTTGGAAAGGATATCATGGCCCAGGAAAGGGATAGGTAACTCAGGCATGTACAAGAATTCACGTTTGACAGAGTAGCCAACAGGCTCGCAGAATTTTTTTTCAGCAGGGGCTCTGGTGGTACCGATAATTTGGATTTGCCAGGAGATTAAGGGAGCAACAGGCCGAGGTGCAAGTGAATGTTCTGCCCCCCTGCCCACCCTAAAACCCTCAGATTTTCCTCCAATTCTGGCAACGACTGTGGGCTTTGGTGGGGGGCTAGTCTGATAGAGCCCAGTTTGTCCTATTCATTGTTGTCAAGAGAGAGAGAGAAGAGGTTCAGGCTGAAGTGGCCTTAGATAATGAAGTTTCTCTGTGTCTCACAGATGGAGGGAGCATTTATTTTCCCAGTGTCCAAAGTGCTGGCCTCAAGCACATTGCCGGCTGCTAAGGCAAAGAGTCTTCCACCAGTTTTAGGCTGTGAGGCTTAGGAGGCCCCTTATGTCAGTTGCCACAGTGGCCTTTGCCTTGGTGGGACACTGTGGGAGCAGGCTCTCCTAACACTGCAGCTAGAAGAGCAGCTTTCTGTTGGGCTCTGTGATCTGCCTCATGTTGTTGCTCCTTTTATTTTTTTCCTTACTCAGTTTACGAAGACCTTCTGAGCAATCTGAAGTAATTGTGTAGTGTTCTTGCCAGCAAAGTCATCAACCTTTTGTATTTTTCTTCCAATATCAGAGGCTGACTGTGCAACAAAGGAAATACTGATCCTCTGTTGGTTTTCAGGAGCCTCAGGATCAAAGTGTGTATAGGCCCAGAAGGCTTCACAGGGTCTCTCAAAATTTGGCTGGACTTTCATTGGGTTTCGGAGTAACTTCAGGAACTTTAGACATGTTTATTGGCATTTTGCCTCCTTCTGTGAGGCCTGCCAGGAGAGCAGTGCCATACTGATCTAAGGCTTCATGACCCTCTGTCCCATTATGGTCCCTGTTTGGTTGCACTCGGGGAATGATTGTGTTCACCCAAGCATCAGGATCAACCACAGTGGCAGGGTCTTTTGACTTTAACCAGGCCTGGACCTCATCTAGAATGCAGGGGTGCTCTTCAGTGTTAAACAGAGTCAGCAGTTGCTGACAGTCCTCTTATGTTGGCAAGAAGGTACACAAGTGCAGTCAAAGAGAGAGAGTTCTTAACCCCTTACGGCAATTGAGTCCAAGTGAATTAATCTGGGAGAGCTGGAGGCTGTGGCGCAGGAGACAAAACTGGTGCTGGTGGCATTGTTGCTGGCTGAGCAGCTTAGGGCTGATGAATGTAAGGAGGAGACAGGTCAGATTTAGGACTTCCTTAGGCAGAATAGTATAAAGATATTCTTTAGGCTGGGCTGGGGCTCGGCTTAGGCTGAACCTGAGTGCCTGTCGGATGGCCTTGTGGATTTGTTTTGACAACCAGATTCGCTTTCTTGTCATGCAGCAGACAGGTGCAGAGCCAAACTGGGAAGCTCTGATACAGGTTGATCCAGGAGTCAATATAAGGAAACTTGTCAGGATGGTCTCAATTGTCAGGCTCTGGTGCTTTGTTCCAGACTTGATGGAGAATTTCAATGTCAAGTGTCCCTTCAGATGGCCATTTGGGTTAAGGTTTGGCCATTCAATTTCACAAAAGGCGTGTAGCTTTTGAGGTTTCATTTTCACTTTGTAGTCATCAGGAACTCCTTGTTTGAAGTTTTTCAGCATACAATCAAGGACGATATGTTTACTCTGGCTTGTACTCATTCCATCTCCCTATGGTGTATATTGTATACCCTTGAATAAAAGCACAACAGACAAAGAGTGGGTGCTCCTCACAAGGAACCAAGCACTCATCGGCGCTGGCAGCTTCCCTCATGGTGACATGAGTCTTTCTGGCAATTGGTACACTCATATAAACCCCAAGCCTGATCAGACTCCCATTACAGAGGCTGAGTCAACTTTAGTATATGATGTGACTGCAAAACCACAGAAATCTGACCCGCACAAGCTCCATAGCTCTGAGGTCCTGGAGGGGCCTTACATCATGGAGCGCAGATGGAACATGCATTCATCCACCATTACAAACACACAAGCATTCAGCAGGCGCTCAGAGGTTAAGCATTCCACCCCCTTCTCTTGAGGGTGACCTTAACTAACAAGACATGATCAAGCTCTTCTGCCTAAACTGAGCAAGTCTGGCATACTAACTAGGGTGCCCCTAGAAATCTTAACTTATCCAATGCTCCAACCCAACTGTATCCTCTTTGGGGCCCAATGGGGGCCATTAGCACCAAGCAGAGGTCTCCAGTGCAAGCCTCTGAGGGGACTCCAAAAAAACCCGTAGGGCATGCCTTCCCATAGAGGAGCTGGGAGAGGTCCCTGCTCCAGCTGCTAGGTCCCACCCAGTAGCCTAAATGGTCAGCACAATCTTGCAGGTCAGGAAACCAAGAATGTGATGACAAAAATGAGTCCAGGAAAGAATGACACCCGAGGAAATCAGGAGGCAGTGAACAGCTTTATTTT
The DNA here is from genome assembly GCA_004027455.1 of Hydrochoerus hydrochaeris. NCBI lineage: Eukaryota > Metazoa > Chordata > Mammalia > Rodentia > Hydrochaeridae > Hydrochoerus > Hydrochoerus hydrochaeris. Next base: position 15,309 of record PVLA01015461.1, read on the forward strand.
ACATTGGTGGTCCTGGCTGGAATGACTTCCAGAAACAGCCAGGCAGTGAGTGTCTATGAGACAGCATTTTTATATGAGGCATAAGCAGGGGTTACAAAGACAGGACAAGACAGCCTGATTGTTCCGATTAACCAACACAGTGAAATCATCATTACAGGGTTAAGGACCCTGTAGGTTAACGACCATCAGTTACTAGACTAGATTCATAACCACAAAGCTTGGTACAATCAAGTATCCTGAATGTTAGGTTATACGCTCATGGTTACAGGAGTCAAGCAAGCAATTACAGAACCATGAAGCAGTTACAGAGATAGGCAGTTGCAAAAAGAACAAAATTTTAAGAAGAACAATTTTTCATAGTACATTTTTCCCTTTCTTTATGAGAATAGAGATTGTTATTCCATTGCAAGATGTATGCCTCTTCTTTACATTAATTTACCCCATTAGTAAGAATTACACTATACTTTTGACAGAAATAGAGTGGTAGGAATTCTTATGTTGGTTTTTATCTTAGGGTGAAGGCATCTCATCCTTTACTATGAGGTTTGATGTTAGCTGTAGATTTCCTGTAAGTATCATGTATCAAGCTAAGCTTTCATTTTTTTTTCCTATGAGAATTCTTAAGAAATTTGGATGTTATATATTATTGTCAAATACATTTTGTGCTTAGATTGAGAACTGTAAAACTATTTTGTTTGTTACCATCATGTCTTACCTTGATTTTTATGACATAGTGAACTAGCCTTGTATTCCAAGTAAAGCCCATTTAATAATGCTATATTGTTATTTTATATATTTATGTGTTCTATTTGCTACTATTTTGTTGAGAGTTTTTGTGTCTATTTTCTGCAGGAGTGCTTGTAGTTTTCCTTTTCTGTGCTAACTTATCTTGGTTTTAATATAAAGATAGTAATAACTGTACATAATGAGTTGGAACAATGTTCCATATTATATTTCCTTGATGATATTGTGCAGAATTGGTGATAATTCTTTAAAAGCTTGGGAAAAATCATCAGTAAAATCAATGTACATATTTCTTTTCAGAAGGTGTTCAAATGTGGCATAAATTTCTTAGGTACTTGTATTACTACTCCAGTGGTGGCAAACCTATGGCACACATGCCACAGCAGGCACACAGAGCTCTCTGTCAGCTCACAAAGCAAATTGCCCCAGAAGCTGAGAAGTGGTTAACAGTTGTTTTTGCTAAACTAAAACCTTGATATTCAGGTTTAATTGCAGCATTGGCACTTAGCAATCAATAAGTGGGTTTTGGGGTGCAGTTTGAACACTTGGTCTCTAAAAGTTTCTCTAACACAGACTCAGGCTATCCATTTTACTTAAGGTGAATTTTGCCCGGTACAGATTTTAAAAATAGGAATCAAGTTTGTTATTTTACTAAATCATTCAGTTTCGTCTAAGCTCTTGAATTTGTGTACATAAAAATTCTCAGTATTTGGTTTCTATCTTTGTACTATCTGCAAGATATGTAGTGACATTCTTTGCTTCATTCCTAACATTATTCATTGAATCTTTTTATTCTTTCTTCGGTCTGTCTACACTTTTACTAATTCAATTTTTCAATGGCACGATTTTTTTTGTTTACTTGATTTTCTTTGATTTCTGATTTTAATTCAATAGATTTCCATTATCTTTTGTTTTGTTTGCTTTCTTCGTTATTCTTTTTTAATTAATTAAGGTGGAATTTTAGATTACTAAATTGTGACCTTCAGTCTTAAGTGCTAGTTTTCCCTCTGAACACTCCTTTCACTTAAACAACTGGAGATATGGTACATTTCAATTTTACTTCAGATCAATATTTTTATTTCCTTTACACTATTGACCCACTGATTGGTTAAGAGTATTTCTACATGTTTTCATATTTTTCCATTGCACTTACTGGGTTGTTCCTTGTCTGGTCCTTGCAAATGACAGCAGGTTTTCTTCAGGGCTTTGTGTGTCTGCGCCCACTGGCATTTCCAGGTTGTTGCTTCTTCGTTCCAAATTGGTGCATACGAGGCAAGAAGCAAAACCAGGACTCCACCAACCTGGCATTCTTTGGATCTGAAGCTCACTACACATTTTGCCTTCAGATTTCTACTGCTCAGCATCTTTTTACGTTAGTCCCATATACAATGTCTTGGCCTTGGGGTTGTCCTTGGAAGAACAGGAGAAATTACACTTACTTCTCCTACAGCGAGAAGTGAGATTTTCAAATAAGAACAGACCACATTTTAAAAGTGCTTATTGTTATCAACACTGTCCCCCAGCATTTTAAATAATACCAGTGATTTAAAACTGTCCCTTTGGCAATCTTCTATTTAGATTTTTCAAGAATATATTTTTTTCTGCAGAAAATGTAATTGTTTTGAAAATTACTGAGGTATATTTGACAAATAAGTTTGATAAGCTTTGAAACATATATACTCTGAGAAATCATCACCATAAGACATTCATCAATATCAAAACAATTCCAAACTGTCAATTACATCCCTCAAAACTCCTCCCCTGCACACCTCACTACACAAGCACTGTTTGGTTTGCGTCCTGTCACAATATATTTCCTTCCATTAAAATTTTTTCATAATTACCCATGGCAGCAGGACACTTTCACCATGTCGAAAGTGCATGTTAATGTTTTGAGAAACTGCCAGTTTTTGAAAAACGGTTGTGACATGTGACATTCTAACCACAGGAGCTTGAGAGTTCCTGTGCTCCAGATCATTGCCGTCACGTGGTGTCATTTTTTTATATCGGCTGCCATAATAAGTGAGGCATTTCATGTCCATGTGGTTTTCATTTGTATTCTCTTGATAACTAATGAGGCTGAGATCTTTGGAGGTGAATATTTTTCATTTATATGTCTTTTTGGAGTTTTGAAATCTTCTGCCCATTTTGACTGGAATGTTCGAGTTTTGAAAGTTTTTTATATATTTGACCTTTATCAAATCTGGAAATTCAAACTGTTTTTTTAATTTTTTCATTAGTACAGGTTTATGTTACACAATTACATTCATTGCAGGGTACTGGTACATATTTATATAGAATATTTGATCCTTGTTTGTATAGTTTCTTTTCAAACTTAACAGTTGTTCAAGGACAGAAGATCATAATTTGGCTAAACATAAATAAATACATTTTCGAATTAAACAATGGGGTTTTTGCTGTATCTAAGAAGTTATTAACTAAAGTAGTAAATAGTTTTTGTTTCTTCCAGAAGATATATGTTTAGATTGACATTTGTTTATAATCCGTTATGAGTTATTTCTTTATATGAATTGAGACATGAACTGAAAATTATTTTTGCATATAAATGATTGTTGCAGAGGTCATTATTAAAGAGATAATGTCTCCTTTTTCTTCTAATCTTTCCTTTCATCATTCACAACAATTATTTGTCTATATACATGTGCCCAGGTGGGTCCATCTCTACACTTCTTTTCTACTCCATCGATGAATTCCTATACTAAAGTCAATACCACACAGTAAGGATTATTCTGACTTTAGGAGCACCCATGAAATCAAGTAGAGTAACCTTCCATTTATGTTATCTTTTTCATAATCTTTTAAGTGACATAATTTCTATGTCTCCATGAATGGTATCATAAGTGTGTTGATTTATTATTAAGTAGCTTTTGGATTTGGGTTATTATTGCATGAAACCTATTCCTAATCTGGAAATAATTGGCATCTCATCAATATTGAGTCTTTTAAGTCTTGAATTATATATATATATATATATCCATATATGTGATATGATAAAACTGTGAATATTCAAGTTTTTAAATGTATTAAAGTGGAAGATCCATTGTCATCAATCCCCTTCAAAACACCAACTCCATCATTATTGAAACTTTTTGAAGCAGTTTTGGAGGCCTCTTTTGTGTCTTTATGTGTGCTGTTGCAGCTGTCTTCATGATCTGAATTGATTTAAAAACAACTACTTCTTATAAGCATCCTGACTTTGGAGAAGATCCAGGAGTTTAACAGTGTCAGAACTGGTGAATAATGTGGATAAGGACACAGCATTTTTTTTTATTTTGAAGATAGTAAAATACAACAAAGCAAGACAGAACAAAGACAATCAAGATAATGCAGCAAAATTGGTACAGAACTTCAGAGCAGGATACCGGGAAAACAATAATAGCTACCATAGTGTATCTCGTTATCTTCACAACAGTTGTCCATTCCATCAGGTATAGCAAAATCAAACCAAAACCACAGAACCCATCTTCTCCATGACACAGAGCATTCCTACCTACTGCATGAATCCCTGGCTACCCCCAGCTCCCCCTTTGTTCCTTCTGATAGTTGTGACTGTTTGTCAGAAAGATTCCCTACATCCTGTGATTATAGACATCTGGCAATCCCTCCCTGGGAGTCATCACATTCTTTCTTTTCCCTATGGGATAAATCAAATCCCTGGGAAGATTCTGACTCTTGTGCTAGAAGTTTGACAGTAGAGGGAGAATTTTAGAAGCTCTACAATATTTGCTGAAGGATTTTAATGTGCATCATATTTGAAGCTAGGAATTAAACAAACAAACAGATGGATAACCTTCTTTTATTTGTCAGAAGGTAGAGCCCAAACATCTACTGAAGCTGAATTGCTAGATATACTCTAGTCCTCAAAGGAGTTGAACAATGGTTCTGTGGTCAACATGCTGTCTCAAATTTGGAGAAAAAAAAATTGTCTTTCTACTGCCTCCAGTCTGGCAATAGCATGTCAGGAAAATACTGACTTTCACAATGACTAATGTACCTGTAGATGTATTCAGGTAGAAATGGTCATCTAGATGGTAGTAGAAACTCACAGTCTAATATTCTTGCTGTGCATCAAATGTAAGCAAACAAAATAATCCCCATTCTTCTTTTTTGGTGGAGAAAAAACCAAGGGGAAATGTAGAAAGCTGACACTGCCAGATTTTACATGACCCTCCACATATCAGATGGAATAATGCAGTATTTAAAAAACAGTGAAAGTGTTTAAGATTTCAGAGAATTTCAAGGCCAATCTGGTGTTCTCAGATCCTTCTTCACAAAACAAGTTTTGTTGCTTAACATACAGCACCATTTTCTTTTTTGCTGAGTACATAGTCTCTGATAGTTCACAGAAGTACCACTAGCCATTCATGGGTTCTCTACTCCTACCTAGGCATAGAGGTATATGACTGTCCCCTTGTAGTTACAAGTAGACACAGGTCATTTCTTTCTGAATGAAACATGATGAAAGTGTTGCTTATAACATCCAGGTATTTGAGAGCCAATGTGAAACTGCAGGTTATCTCCTACTTGTCAGTAGCAGATATGACAGCCCCTTGTTCACATAAGAGACTCCACAAGTAGAAGCAACCTGAAATGCTGTGGTTCCCAACAACTGCCAAGCCTGCCAAAGGATGTTGGAATTTCTTCACACACAAAACAAGCCTTTATGTTGTTAAGACTCAACTGACCAGTTTCATGTGTTATATCAGCTCATTGTAACTTTAGCTTGATGTAAGAGAAATGTAACTCCCATCCTGCTAGATGTCAGATGTCCTGAGTTTGTGTCCCCAAAAATCAAATAATGAATTCCACAGAAGAAAAGATGTTAAAGTTGATTGAACAATAGCTCTTTATAGACAGAAAGGGTGCCAAGTGGAGTGTCACCGAGGTCCTTGTTCAGGGGTGATTTATACTGCAAAGTTATAATGTGGGTCAAACTATAATCAACCTATAGGATTATAAGTATAGTTACTTAGTTAATATTGATCCATTAGATAAGGAGGACACATAATGTTGCAGAAAAAACACTAGCAAACCAGATGGAAGACTCTTTGTATGGAGGAATCTAGAAAGCAACATTTATTGATCATAATGCTGGCAGTCTAGGAGACAATTAATACTGTCCAAATCACCAGCAAAGAGCCAGCTTTGGGTCCAGTTTAAATAAAGTTTAAAAAGCAGAAAGTACGAGGCATTACATGATCGGTTACATGGATTGAATTAAGTCCTATACTGTCAGGCAAACTAACTCTAAATGTAGTTCCTTAAAAGGGAATTGCTTATCGTAACATAGGAACATCCTGGTATGAGGGGAGGAGGTTCAGTGGAGCAAGCAGAGTTAAAAAAGTGTCCTTAACTGGCTTATTTCAACCCAGTCAAAGTCCTTGAAGCCAGTTAGAAACAATACATTTTCTTAATTAAGGGAAACATGAGCTGAGAATAGTCAAATTGGCCCAGCGCATTATCACAGGAAAATCAGCTGGACCCAGGCAGTCAAGGCTGACTGAACTTAGCAGGGTGTTTACATGGCAGGCAGCCAGAGCATAAGCAGAGACCACTGTAAGATTTTAAGTTGCTATAACATGTCTATAAGTTTGTTATTCTATAGCTGTGCCTTTACTACTCATATACTCATACCTTAACAATAGCAAGGGTACATGGAAAGAACAAGGCATTTTCGGGAAGGGATGAATTCAGATACTCTGGTCATCCACCAGGGTGACTGATACCTTGCTGATCTTCCTAGACCAGGTGATACTAGTTACAGAATAATTCCAAGCTGCTGTGGACTACTTAGGGAGGCATGTAGGCCTGGCCACTGCATTTCTGTCTTGAGGATCTGCCTTCTTCAGATGGGCCTCCTGCCACAATTCTGATGTCTTTAATTTTCACTAATTTCCTTGATAGCTCAGTCCCTCTCTGACTGTAATTTGTTTGTAACTTAGTTTCCTATAATAAACTGACATGGTTAATATTTTTGGATTGACTAATGGCCAACTTCTAACAACCAACTGCACTCAATCAGTGTAATCCTGCATGTGGTGGGCCCATCTGAGGATTGTTGCCAACAGCATAAAAGGAGAACCAGAGGAGAAGAGGGCAGCATGCTGTGGATTCTCCTGATACGAGCTCAGCTGTTCTCATCATCAGGGAAGCTTGGGTCCTCACTGTAGCTGAGGATGGCTGCTGCAGTTCTCTTCTGGGAGTTTTAGTCCTTATTTTGGACAGCTCCGTTGCAGAAACCTTAGCCTGCTGGCACAGACCCTTCATCCCCTGGCTGACTTTCTAGCTTCCACTACTGGCCTTTGGGCTTTCCCAGTGCAGATCTGTGAAACAGACTTGCATGAGACATTGTTGTGGATGCTAGGCCTCTAGCTGGACTTGTAAGGGGCATTGCCATGGGTTGTAGGGCTTCAGCTGGACTCATGCAGGACATTGCTATGGGATCCAGGCCCTCAGCTGGATTCTTTGAGTGTCCAGTGCACAACCATATCTCCTGCATTTTTTGCATTTTACTCTTATGGTGAATGTTGTAAAATAATCCTATAAATTATGTGTCCTGTAGTAAATCTGTTCCCTTGAAAACCCTGACTACAACATACATATTTAGTATAGATTTTATAATATATTCCATAAAATATGAATATTCTATTGTTGCAAAAATAAAAAGTACATTAAGAAAAAATGAACAGTTTCATCCACAACCTAGGCCCTTCCTCAGAGGCTGTCACAGTTAACATTCAGCTCAGTTCTTCAGAACACTCATCTTACTATATTCAATACTATCACAGCTAACGCTAGAGTTACGGAGAAAAGACAATTAGATCTAGAAAGGTAACTTGAGTGTAATTTTGTATTTTGATAGGTACTGTCTAATTCTTGAGATTTTAAAACTCTACATTCTTTGTAAAAAACTCTTTGTAGGTTTATGTTTTGCAAACATTTTTCTGTTCTACAATTTGATTTTATACTACAGACAGTATCCACCTCAGAGTAAACATTTTAATTTTCTAAAGTTCAATTTGCCATTTATATCTATATGAAAAATGTTTTTGGTGTGATATGTAAGACCTCTTTGCCTAAATTCCACAGTCTCAACTTGTTTAGGTGTATCCAGTAAAACTTTCCATTGGGTAGGTTAGTCCCTTAATATTCATGCTGCTTTTACAAAATTCTGTTCTGACCATCTATCACTTTGCCTTTCTGTAGGATTTTTGAATAAGCTTATCCGCATCTACAAAAACAACCCAGCTTGTAAATGACTGGAGTTAATTCAAATTTATAGATCGCTTTAACATTACTTCATTGATTGTTCTAGTCCATGAACATTATATACCCACTTACTGACAAGCCATATTTGAGTTTCTTAGCAGGTCCTAGCTGTTGTATATGCTGTTAAATATATTAGCAAACCATTTCAACTTTAAAATCTATAAAAATGATATGTTAACAATTTTGATTTACAATTGTGATTTCTCCCTTCCTATCAGCCAAAGAAGGAGCTTTGAATGCTCTCCGTCAGTCCCACACAAAAATTTTTAAAAAACAACTGAAAATCAACATTTCTCTGCTTCTGCCGAGAACTAAGATATAAGGCACAATCCTGGTCCAGATGGAGAGAAGGGCAGATGCAGACAGTGATGGCTTTGGAGGGTAGCAGCGTGATCCCCCCCAGGAAGCAGTACCACTTGCTTGGTTTGCTTGGGTCTCTGTTTGACCCAGGGAAGGAAAATACCCAGGTACAACACCCTTTAGCCTCTGGTCCCTCTTAAGGTCAAACCCAGAGTGAGAAGCAGCCCCACGCCCACTGTGAAAGTCTGACACCTGGTCAGGGCCAGAGCCTGCTTCTCCTCCTCCTCCAGAGCTCACATCACACCAGCAGAGGAGGAGATGGAAGAGACAGAGGAGGGACTGCACTGCAGACCGACTGCATGGGACAGGTCTCAGCGCAAAAGGAAAGGTGCTGTCACCAGTTTTAGGTCATGCCCCTTGCTGCTGTCCCAAGGAATGTCAGACAACTTGCTGGAAGGAAACAGCTTGCTCATCGCTAGCTTTGAGGCAGAGAGAGGGGAAGGAATCGGCCTGTCCTCACTCAGGTGTGGGGTGGGAGGGCTTCATGGCGGAGGGAGGGACACACTGAGACTGGGTCTGGGCGTCTCTGTGCTGCCATCTTCTCTGGAGCACACAGAGTCTGTCCCTCTGGCCATTTAAATGCAGCAGTTCAGCCTGGCTTTTATGACCTGGCAATCAAAGAGCCCTAAGAACAGGGTCAGATAAAAGGGAATACTGCACCCTCGCAGGCTAAGTGCTAATTCAAGCAGCTGGAGAGGAAAGAAAACCCAGGAGGAGGGTAAGATGCTGGGATGAGAGAACAGCGCTAGGGGCTCTTCCCTCTGGGAGCAGACTCCTACCAGTATGTGCACAGTTAACAGCTTTAACAACTCCTCTTGGAGCTCGGGGCTCAAAACATTACACACGCAAGATAACCAGCATTCTGTTGTTGTTGCTTGCTTGCTTGGTTGGTACCCGGAGTTGAACTCACAATCTCGCGCTTGCCAGGCAGGCGCTGTGCTGCTGAGCTACATCCCCAGCCCCAGCTTCTTTTTGAGACTCCTTTAAACCGATCTCCTTTAAAGAGTTACTGGGGTTGGGGTGCTGGCGCATCCTTCTGGAGGTGGTGTCTAGGTTATTTCTGTCCTGAACAAATAATCGGTCAAGGCAAGTGAAAAACGTAGGGAGGTTTTACACTTTAAAGGTAAGGAAACAAAGGAAAGAGCTCCACAGGTGATTTGGGGCCAATTATCTGTAGGAAAAGCAGCGCCCTCTACCTCTACGGGGGTGAGAGAGGATCAGGGCGACAGAGAACACTGGGAGGGGCCCAGAGCTCAAGGGCCGCCCTCCGTAGGATCCTGTCTCCCACCGCCCTGCTGACCTCAGTCCTAGGGCGTCCTATCAGAAGCCCACTTGAGCTCTTGCAGACCTGAGGTCAGCTCTGACTGACCGGTGCCAGGGGCAGGGCTTTGGGAACTGTTCTGCACACGTGGCCTGGAAATCTGTAAGTGACAGGCCCTGGCTTTACCTCCACCTTGGATGTCATCTCGGGGCTT